>PVJN01062640.1:0-10971 GCA_004026805.1 Lasiurus borealis | reverse complement strand
CCCGCCCGCCCGCCCGGTGGGTGGCGGGTGCTGACTTGCCCAGCTCTGCGTGCCGCAGCCTGCAGACTGCCACCGGGCCGCTCCCGGGAGCCTGGAGCTTCGGGTGCCAGCGCCCCGTGCCCTGTGCTCCCTGGAGGCCTTGCTGCCCGCTGCCTGCCCGCCCCCCACACTCCCACCCGGGCCTGTGCAGCCCACCCGGGCCCTCGGTTCCAGGATTGGCCCGGCCGGACGGGAACGAACGGGTGGCAAGCACTGCCCGCCTCCGACTTGTGCCCTCTCTTCCTCCACAGCCGTGTGGCCGGGACGCGGGCTCCCCCCCAATGCCCGGCCGCCTTCCGCCACCCCCCAAACCCGGCCGCCCGGGGGTCCACCGCCGGCTGGGGGCCTCGGACGCCGGGGAAGAGGACCCGGTCAGCTGCGTGGAGGAGGAAGAGGAGGAGGAGGAGGAGAAGGACGGCACGGTGCCCGGGATCAGCCGCCGCCGGGAGCCGCCCGCCGTGGACTGGGACTCGGGCTTCTCCGAGGTGTCGGGCAGCACCTGGCGAGAGGAAGAGCCGCCCGCCCTCCGGCGCCCCGCCCCCCCGGCCTGGCGCCCCCACCGCCAGCGCCTCTCGGCCTCCGGCAGCGGCGGCTGCGGCACCCCCCCTCCGCCCGGCGGGGCCCCCCGGCCCCGGCCCAAGTCCACGCCGGACGCCTGCCTGGAGCACTGGCGCGGCCTGGACGCCGAGGACTGGACGGCGGCCCTGCTGAGCCGCGGCCGCAGCCGGCAGCCCCTGGTGCTGGGCGACAACTGCTTCGCCGACCTGGTGCACAACTGGATGGAGCTGCCCGAGGCGGCGGCCGGCGGCGGGGGCGGGGGCGGCGAGGGGGGCCGGGCCGGGGCGCCCCCCCGGGCCCGCGCCCGCCCCCCCCAGTTCTTGCTGGGCCTCTCGGAGCAGCTGCGGCGCCAGCTGGCCAGGGCGCGCCGGGCGGCGGCGGCGGGCAAGCGCCTGTCCTGCCCGCCCCGGGCCGAGCCCGAGCTGCCCACGGACGCCTCCTCGCGCTTTGCCGCCCTCATGAGCTGCCGCAGCCGCCGGCCCCTCATCTGTGCGGACGCGGTGAGCTACCTCTGACCCGCCGCCCCGTGCGTGCGCGGGCAATAAAGACCTTGCTGGCTCGCTCGCTCGCTCGCTTGCTCACAAGCCGGGGACTGTCTTTGATTCCACAGCCTCGTCTCTCTCTGGGAGGCGGCACGGCCGGGGTAGGCGAGTGAAGGAGCCCCGCCCCCCCCATCTCCCCGGGGTCCCTGGGCGCCCTCGCCACGCCACGCCCGGGCTCCGTCACCCCGTCTCTGCGTCTGCCATGTCCTGCAGCGGCGTTTATGGAGCACCCACGGTGGGCCCGAGCTCTGTTTATTTTTATTTTATTTCATTTTTTAAAATATATTCTTATTGATTTTTTTTTTTTTTTTTACAGAGGGAAGGGAGAAGCATAGAGAGTTAGAAATATTGATGAGAGAGAGAGACATCGATCAGCCGCCTCCTGCACGCCCCACACTGGGGATGTGCCCGCCACCCAGGTCCATGGCCGTGACGGGAACGGAACCCGGGACCCTTCAGTCTGCAGGCCGGCGCTCTGTCCACGGAGCCACGCCGGCCTCGGCCGGGCTCTGCTTACTGAGCACCCACTGTGGGCCCCGCAGGGCCCGGCGGAGGGGCGGGGCCTTCCGCCAGCTCGTAGTGCAGGGGCGGGAAAGCCGTGTCCTCCTCTTCGCCCTCACAGCTGAGCTCCAGGGCCAGCACCCGCTGCCCGGGCGCGGGCACCGGCCGGCCCGTCACCTGCCGCGCCAGCTCCGTCACCCTGGCGGGGAGGGGGCGGGCGGGTGAGCGGCGGCGGCGGCAGAGAGGGACCGTGGACCGGGGCCAGGAGGAGCCCGGCCAGGAGCCGCGCGGCAGCTCAAGACAGGAAACATCTGCAACTATTTTCGGAGCGGCCGGCCGGCGGGGCCGCGGGAGGCAGGAAACGCCCGTCCCTGGGGAGGGGGCTCGGGGCCGGGGTGCGGGGCCGGGGCGCGAGGCTGCCGCTCCCGGAGGAGGAGGAGGAGGAGGAGGAGGAGGAGGAGGCCCCTCGGCGGGCTCTGCCCTCACCCCACCCCCGCCCCCCGCCCGTTTGCCGACTCCATTTGGCGCGAGAGAGCGGCACGGAGGTGTGAGGGGCCCAGAGGGGCCGGGAGGGGAGGCTGGAGCCCCCCGCCCCCCGCCTCCACCTCCGGAGTGGGGGTGGGGGGGCAGGGCGGAGCCAGGTGCGGGCTCACCTGAGGCCCAGGTGCTGAGCCTGCTTTTCGGGCGGCCATCCCGCCGAGTAGAGCAGCGCCGGGCCCAGCAGCAGCATCCTCACCCGCAGCCCGTGCTGCTCCTGGAGGGAGGGGTCAGGTGCGGGCGGTCAGGTGCGCCGGGCGGCGGGCGGTGGGCTGGACGGGACGGGAAGGGAAGGCACACCTGGACGTGGGCCAGCAGTGACCGCAGGGTCCTCTCGGGCCGCCCAGCGGGCACCTTCCAGCGGTCCCAGCAGGTCCAGGTCAGATGCTGGAACTGCAGGGAGGCAGGGGGCGGAGTGTGTGGGGGGGAGTGAGGAGCTTCCCACCCACCCCCTCCCTGGCCCCAGCCCCGCAGACAGCCTGGCCCGGCCCGGAGGAGCGCGGACGGGCGGGCGGGCGGGCGGCGGTGGCCGAGGAGGCAGGAAGCAGCCGCCAGGGGTGGGGGTGGGCGGTGGGCTCGGGGCCCAGAGGCTCAGCGCCACCCGGGCCTGCGCCGGGCCCGGCACAGGAAGCGGGCCTGGGGCCCCCACACGGGGAAACGCCAGCATCCATCACCGGCCGGCGGTGCGGGAGGCAGGCCGAGGGCGGCGCTTCCTGAGGAAGTGGGGGAGTCTCCGAGGGCGGCGCTGGGAAAGGGGGCGTACAGCCCGTCCCCCCTCCTCTCCTGCACCGCCAGGGCCTGGGGCTGCACCCGGGGGCACCGAGGGGCTGGGGGCGGCGTGTCTCTGGGGCCTCGCTGGCCTGGAGACCCGCAGGGACAGGCCGCAGCCTCTTCCGGCTCCTTCTTCCCCTGTTTCAAGAGTCTCAGGGGTTCTCGTGCCCGGAGCTGAGTGAGGGGCAGAGGGTGGCGGGCAGCCAGGGGCCCGGGGCAGGAGATGCTGCCAACACCCCGAGCAGAGAGAGTGGGGTCAAGCTGAGACAGACCGGAGATGAGATGGGGGTGGGGTGGGGTATCCCGTCCCCTCCCTTCTCCCTTCCCCAGGGACAAAGGCAGCCTGTGTGCTAACGGGGGCAGGCTTGCCCCTCACAAAGCCGCTCTGTACGCCGTGCCCTGGGGGACCCCAGTGCTAGCCGCTGACTTTTGCCTTCTCCCCTGGGGCGGACGCTCTCCCCACCCCCCCTCTTCCGGGCCCAAGAAGCGGCTGACTGCAGAGCCGGGGGCACGGCCAGGGCCCCTCCCGGCCCGGCTCCCCCAGGGACACCGACTCGCACGGCAGCCGGGGACACCCACACGCGTTTGCTCACGTGGAAGGAGCGCCTGCCTCCCATCTGGCGCACAGATGTGCGAGCACGCTCCCTCCGTGCCACACGGCCCGGGGCACGCGGCCTGTGCCGCCGCCGACACGGCCTCCCGGGGCTGAGCCCCGCCCCCCAGCGTCGCCCTGAGCTCAGTGCCCTTTACCAACGCCGTGTGTGTGCCCGGGGGGGGGGGGGGGGGCGGGGCAGGGTCTGCAAGCCGCTGGCCAGCCACCACCGTGCAGGCTGAGGCCGAGGAGGCGGAGGCTGACATTAGCTCTGCTGGCGCTAGGGCCCGAGTCCCCCCGCCCCCCCTCCCTCCCCTCTCCCCGCCCCTCCCCCTCAGGGGCACTGCTGGGAAGGAGGGGGCTGGGGTCTGTCTGGCTCACTAATGAGTTAAAGCTGCCGCCGACTCCGCTCCCCCAGAGCCCCAGGGGCGGCCGGCGGCATGCGGGGTGGTGGGGGTGGTGACGGCTACTTCCTGTGTCTGACAGGCCCCCGTCTGGCTCCCCAGCAGCAGGAAGGGGGCCGAGGGCGGCTGAGGGATCCAGTCCCGGTGCCAGCCAGCCAGGAGGAGCCGGGGCGGGGGAGGCCCGGGTGGGAGCGAGCGAGCGAGCAGGGGGCGGGGAGGGGGGGTGCCAGGGGCTCACCGTCCGGACGGCGGGGGCTCGGGGCGCGTGGCGGGCCAGGGCGCTCTCGGCCAGGCTCAGGTAGCTGTGGCGGAAGGCGCTGCGGGGCCGCCGCCCGCCCGCCAGCTTGAGGAGCTCCAGGCCCAGCAGGCCGGCCACGGCCGCCGTGGTGGTGGCGAGGGCCGGGATGATCCGGCCCACGATCCGCTTGCTCTGGACGATGACAGGAGACAGACGGGGTGTGGGCCCGGGGTGGGGGCTGGGGGGGTGGGCCTGGCCTCCCCACGGCGGGCCGGTGGGCAGGGTCACCTGGGAGCGGCTGGCCGCAGGGATCCCGAAGTTCTGAGCCCGCAGGCTGGCGGCCGCCGTCACAAAGTCCACGTGGAAGTTGCTGTCATCGTCCTGTGAGGTTCAGGTCGCAGGGACGTTACCACACCGCCCGCGCTCCTCACCGTGGCGACCGGGTGCGGGGACGCCCATCTCCCCACAGTTCTGGCCGTGGAGGTCACCTCTCGGCAGAGAAGGTGAGGGGAGCAGCCCCTGGTCCCGCTGCGAGGACTCAGGCCAGGGGCCCCCACCCGACCTTCCTAGCTCCCCACCTGCCCCAGCAGCCTCCCAGCCCCGCCCGCTCTCCCTGGCCTCGGGCTCCCACCTTCTCAAAGCTCAGCGGCTCCATTGCAGGGCCCTGGCTCCAGTCCTGCAGGGCTACGTGCAGCCACTCCGGCTGGGGGTCTGCGGGAGGGAGGGAGGGAGGGAGGGAGAGAGGGAGGAGGCATTGGGACCCGGAGGGTCTGCCAGAAGGAGGGAGGAAAAGAGGGAGGAGGCATCGGCATGTCCTTGGCCTTCTCCAGTCTCCTGTCTCCTGTCTCCTGTCTCCTGCATCTGCCTGGAGCTGGGCCTCTTCTTGGTCCCGGCCGCCTTTCGGGAAGACCTGACTGATGCTGCCTTCTCCTCTCCACCGTGTGCATATGTGTGTGGATATGTGTGTGCGCACATGTGTGTGCCTGTGCACGTGTATGCTGTTCATGCATGTGTGCGTGTGTGCATGTGTGTGCATGCGCATGTGCACTCTGTGACCCTGTCCTAATCGAGGGCCATAGATAAGGCTCCTCAGAGCCCAGTGGTTGGTGCTCTTTTTGCTTAAAAACCTGCCATGTGGCCCGGCCAGCGTGGCTCGGCGGTTGAGCGTCAACCTGTGAGCCAGGAGGTCCCAGTTCGATTCCCGGTCAGGGCACGTGCAGGGGGCAGCCGATCAGAGCTTCTCTCTCATCATGGAGGCTCCTCTCTCTCCCCCTCTCCCTTCCCAAACGAAACCAACGCTGCTAAGGGCAAACGGGTCTGCGTGGGGACAGGGGAGGCCGCAGGGAGGGCCCGCGGAGGGGTGGAGGGCCGAGGACATGCTGCGCAGGGGTGAGGGGTTGGTGGTGGGCCCCAGACCCCCCGTTTTCCTCCATGGAGGGCAGCCCCACGCCGGGTGGGGAGCGGCAGCTGGGGGTGGGCAGGGGGTTCCTCACCCAGCTCAGCGGAAAGGATGGCGTCCAGGCACCAGGGGTCAGGCCTGGGCAGCGCCTCCAGCAGCTCCCTGAGCGCCGGCCGGTCCCGGGAGCCTGGCAACCCGTGCACCCGGGCGTACAGGTTGGCCGCCGCCAGCACGTAGAGGAGGTGCGTGTCCTGCGGTCAGAGCGGGAGCGAGCACACGTGGGTGCATGTGGCTGCGTGGGTGCGGTCCCCACCTGCTGCAGTGTGTGAGCGCCCGCCTCGGCCACCCACATCCCCGGTGCCCCGCCCGGCTCCGGGTCAGCATCCATCCAGGGCTCCCCTGCCCTCGGGGCTCCCCTGCCACCCGGGTCCCGCTCACCTGCCGGGCGTCGAACTCCAAGGGCTGAGGACACTGCCTGGCGCCCGACCAGAAGCGCGTCCCGTCCGGCAGCACCTGCGGGGGGTGGGAGGGGAAGACGGCTGAGCTCAGTGGTTCCTCTGCGCCCGCCGCCCTCCCCCGGGCATCCGGGCCCCTCCTGGCACCCACCTGGTCAGGGGGGTGGCGCCCGAGCAGCCGGGCGATGCCGTGGCCGAAGCACAGCTGCCAGTGGCCCAGGGCCCAGGCCACACAGTCCTGCCAGCTCCGCGGCCGGTGTCTCAGGACGCCCACCATCCGGGCGAGGTCGGGGCCAGCGGGCGAGGCCGGGGGCCTGCGGAGAGGTGGGGGGGCAGGGCTGAGGCGAAGCCCGAAGAAGGCCCTGGAGCTGGGGGGGCCCCTGGCCACCCCCTCCCCTCCCCCGGCGGAGGCCTTACAACTGGCGGCCGTTGACGGTCTTGGCGGACAGGCAGAAGAGCCCCTCGAACTCATCCCGGGCCCACTGCGGGGATTTGGGGGGGCAGGGGGGGAAAGAAGGGGAGCAGGAGGGTCAGGAGGGAACAGCCAGCCGCTCAGGACTGGGAGGGGGTCTGGGGGGTGGAGGGAGGAGGCTCCCCACCTGCAAGGTGTGCCCCGCGGTGCTGGGGAAGTGCCTCCCGGTGCAGACGGGGGAGGGGCCGTCCCCGGGAGCCGCCTCGGAGGCCGGGCCCCCGTAGGGCTCCGTCACGTGGGGCACGAACACGGCGGCGCTGCCCCGGCTGCCCTGGGTGCCCGCCTCCAGCAGCGGCTTCAGGTAGTGGACGCAGCGGGCCGCCACGTAGCGCCCTGGCGGGGAGCAGGGGGGTCAGGGGGCAGGGGGCAGGGGGCCAGCGGGGTCAGGGGCTGGGGGGATGCCGAGTTCCGAGAGGCCAAGGACTCACGGGCCCCGAAACTGTCCAGGGCGGCGGCCACGCCGTCCACGCGGGCGAAGAAGCCGTCCCCGAAGACGTGCTCGGTGGCGGGGTCCAGCGGGAGGGGCAGCGGGGTCACCCGCAGGTCGGGGTTCAGCCGGCGTGCGGCCTCCGCCGCCACCTCGGCCTTGGGCCTCTGGGAAGAGAGCAGAGGACGTGGCAGGGGGTGGGGGTGGGGGGCGCATGGCGGATGGAGGACAGTGGGGAACCAACCGGGGGTGCCGGGCGGGGCCGCGCTCACCTCCACGTCCTGGGCCCCGAAGAGGAACTGCCGGCTGAGGTTGGAGCGCTGCACGAGGTCCATGTCGGCCACGGTCACGGCCCCCAGGCCCACGAGGGCGAAGGTCTTGAGCAGCTCACAGCCGATGGCCCCGGCGCCCACCTGCCGGCGGGGAGGGCCTCAGCTGGAGGGAAGGGCCGGGCCTACCCCCCACCAGGCCCCCAACACCCCCCTCCACCGCTCACCAGGAGGTAGTGCTGGCGGCTCAGCCGCTCCTGCAAACCGGCCCCAAACATGGCGACCTGCCCGTCATAGCGGCAGCCGCTCTAGAAAGTCAGTCCACAGGTTGGTGCCGGCCGCTGGCCCGGTGCGCGGCCCTCTCCCTCCCACTGGGGTTTCCCAGGTCAGGGCCTCCTCGGGCCCCAGGCTGGCGAGGGTGTGGGTGCCCCCTCGAATCCCCGGGGGTCTCACCGGGGCGCAGGCCTCGGGGTGGGGAAGGAGCTCCCCGTCTTCTGGGAGGCAGTCGAGGGCGTCAAAGTACAGCCACTGGTCCAGAGGCAGGAACTTCCTGGAGAGAGCCTGGGCCCGAACCCCTGGGATCAGGGCAGGTAGAGGGGGAGGGCGCCCCCAGGCTGAGAAGCTTCCAGGACAGGGGTTCTCAACCTGTGGGTCGCAACCCCTTTGGGGGTCGAGCGACCCTTTCACAGGGGTCGCCTGAGACCAGCGGAAAACACCTGTTTCCCGTGGTCTTAGGAACCAACACACCGCTCCTCGGTGTAGCAATGTGTAGCCATGTAGTTTCCTGTTGTCCTAGGAAGACTGTTGCCCAGGCTACACCACAATTCAAGACAAAATTTCATTTATTTGTCATTAGAAATAAATATTTCACAGTATATAATTACGTATTGTTTTTGTGATGAATCCCTATGCTTTCATGATGTTCCATGTGTAACAACGAAAATACATCCTGCCTATCAGATATTTACATGACAGTTCATCACAGCAGCAACATGACAGTGATCAAGTAGCAACGGAAATAATTGTATGATTGGGGGTCACCGCCACATGGGGAGCTGTCTTAAAGGGCCGCGGCCTTAGGAAGGTGGAGAACCGCTGCTCCAGGAGGACCCCCCTCTGGGGGTCTGGGGTGGGGCACGCGCTGGCCCCCGCCGTGACCTCGGCATCCCTCTGGGCGCCCTCCCCCGGGGCCCGCACCCACCTTCAGCGCCTCCTGGGCGGCCACCGCGCCCAGCACGGCCGCCATGGGGCTCAGGACGCCGGCGCTGCTCAGGGCGACCGTCCGCACCAGCGCCTCGTCCAGCGGCTCCGCGCTCGGCTCTCCGGCTCCGTCCGCCCCCCTCAGGGGGTCCAGGGCCCGGGCCAGGCGCACCACCTCCTCTGCGTCCACCTGAGGGGCAGCGCTCGGTGGGCAGGGCAGCCGGGGCCTGAGCCCCGCTCCCTACTCAGACCCTCAGGCAGCCCCCCCACCACCACCACCCCCGTTCCCGGGAAAAGGAAGCCGCAGCCCGAGTGGGGCTGCAGACAGGGCCCGGTGACAGGCTGTGCAGCCTCAGGAGAGGATGCCCCGCCCCACCCACGGCCCTGGGGCACTCAGCCCCCTGATTGATCGGAGGGAGCCGGACCCAGGCTCGCCTTGATTGATTGATTGATTGATTGGTTTGAAATGGATATATCTTTTGCCCTAGTATCTATATTTTTTTGCTCGGTAGTTAGAATGTCGGCCTGTGGACTGAAGGGTCCTGGGTTCCATTCCGGTCAAGGGCACATGCCCAGGTGTCAGGCTTGATCCTCAGGAGGCAGCCGGTCCGTGATTCTCTAGCACAGCGGTTCTCAACCTTCCTAAGGCCGCGACCCTTGCATACAGTTCCTCATGAGGTGGTGACCCCCAACCATGAAATGTTGCTACTGTGATGCATCATGATGTAAATATCTGCATTTTCCCAGGGTCTTAGGCGACCCCTGTGAAAGGGTCGTTCGACCCCCAAAGGGGTCTCGACCCACAGGTTGAAAACCGCTGCTCTAGCATCATTGCTGTTTCTCTCTCGCTCCCTTCCTCTCGGAAATGATTAAAAATATATTTAGAAATAGATAGATAGATAGATTGATTGATTTCAGAGAGGAATAGAGAGAGAGAGACATCAGTGATGAGAATCACGGACCGGCTGCCTCCTGCACGCCCCACCCTGGGAATCAAGCCCGCCAGCCGGGCCTGAGAGCAGATGGGAAATCGAACCATGCGTGTGTGACCTCTTGGCCCATAGGCCGACACCCAACCACGGAGCCACGCTCTCCTCTGTCTGAGTGGGCGGCTGCCTCTGGGATGGCAGCGTGGATCTGGGAGAGGAGGTGCCAACGAGACGGAGGGCGGGGGGTGGAGGGGCCACTGACCGGATCCCAGGGCCGGGGCGGGCAGGCTCTGAGCTGCTGGAAGGCGTGCAGCGCGCGGAAGGCCTGGTGCAGGCAGCGGGCGCGGGGAGCTTCCTGGGGACCCGGGACCACCACGCGGGGCTGCAGCAGGGCCGCGTCCAGGGGCGCCTGCGTGGGGCCCCAAGGCTCGGGGTCAGGCCTGGGACCCGGGGAGCCCCCTGGAGCCTCGCCCGCCAGCTCCCCCGCTTCGGAGGCCCTGCACTCACGTGGCGCACCGTCCGGGGCCTCCTGACCTCAGTGACCGCTCCGCCGCGGACGTAAGGGGAGAAAGCTGCCGTGTCCCCAATCTCCAAGGTCCCATCCTCTGCGGGTGGATACCAGCCTGGTGAGCGTGACCGCTCAGCCGTTCTCAACCTTCCTCAGGCCGCGGCCCTTTAAGACAGCTCCTCACGGGGTGGTGACCCCCAACCATAAAATTACTTCCGTGGCTACTTCATCGCTGTCATCTTGCTACTGTGATGAACTGTCATGTAAATATCTGATAGGCAGGATGTATTTTCGTTGTTACAAATGGAACATCATGAAAGCATAGGGATTCATCACAAAAACAATATATAATTGTATATGGTGAAATATTTATTTCTAATGACAAATAGACAAAATGTTGTCTTGAACCGTGGTGTAGCATGGGCAACCGTCTTCCTAGGACAACAGTAAACGACATGGCTACACTTTGCTGCACCAAGGAGCGGTGTGCTGGTTCCTAAGACCATGGGAAATAGGTGTTTTCCGCTGGTCTTAGGCGACCCCTGTGAGAGGGTCGTTCGACCCCCAAAGGGGTGGAAACCCACAGGTTGAGAACCGCTGGTGACCTCTGAACCCGAGCCTCCCCACCCCCCAGACACACCCCGTCCTATCTTGCATCCGTGCCCTGGACACCGTCCCAGCCTGAGGCAGGCGGAGGGGGAGACCTATCCCCAGGACCAGGCTGTGTCTGTCCCACACGGGGACGTGGGTGCTGAGCCCGGATGGGGAGGGTGTCAAGGGGGTCGGGGGGTCGGCTTACCCCGCAGGCGGATGGGCCGGGGGGCACAGCCGTTGAGCTCGCTCATGCCCTCGATGCCCGAGAAGGTCACGGCCTCCACCTGGCGGAAGTGGCGGGCCTCGGCGGCGTCCCTCAGCGTGAGGAGACCCGGGGAGCCCTGGGGGAGGGCGCGGCTCAGAGGCGCCGGCACCTGCCTGTGTGCGCCCCTCGGGCCGGGCCGGGCCGCCTCTGCCCACCCGCCCAGCACCCACTTACCTGGGAGATCTGCCCGATGGCCGCTGTCAGGGGCTCCTCCTCGCTGTGGTCCTGAACCGTGAAGTCCTCACCGAAGTCGCAGAACACCTGCCTGGGT
>PVJN01062639.1:0-10972 GCA_004026805.1 Lasiurus borealis | reverse complement strand
GGGAGAGGGATAGAGTTAGAAACATCGATGAGAGAGAGACATCGATCAGCTGCCTCCTGCACGCCCCCTACTGGGGATGTGCCCACCACCAAGGATCGGAATCGAACCTGGGACCTTTCAGATCCCAGGCTGACGCTCTATCCACTGAGTCAAACTGGTTTTGGCTCCCTAGTCCATCTTTTAACTGCAGCCACTGTAAGCTCACTGCCTTCTGACGCCCGACACAGCCTGTGCATGGGTGTAACTAACAGAGGTTCCGAGAACAACCTGCCCTCACCGCACCCCACCTTCCCTCGCGCCTCACGATGCTCACTGACATTTTCTACTCGCGTTCCTTAGAAAGAGTGTGCTGGCCTCTGCCCACCAAACCGATCGCACGGGCCCCTGATGGAGAGTCAGCTGCTTGAGCAAAGCACGGTGCCGGTTAGGGCTGAGAGGCCAGCCGCCCGCCTGAGAATCACCAGGGAAACCGGTGAGAGCTCCGATTCCTGGGCTCGGGCCCCGGAGCCTCTGGTCTCTCAGGGCTGATGCGGCCCGGGAATTGGGAGGTTCTGAAGGCCTCCTAGGAGACGGTGGTGTCATCGGAACTGGAGCCACAGCCCCTGCCTCAGCCTCCGGGCCAAGGTGGAGAGGAGAGGGCAGGAGGGCACAGGGCAGTGTCCCAGCCGGTGGGCATAAGAAGGCGGCCAGAGGGGTCAGAGGGCGCGGACGCTGCCTGGGGTCACCCTCACCCACAGGGCTGGCAGGGGAGCTGTTCCATCCCTGGGGACTGGCCAGCCTGGGCGGACAGCTTCTGAACTTGGCTTAACACCAATGCACATCCCCTCACCCCCCAGATCACGGTCTGGGCAGCCAGGAATACCTGACTCCCGCTTTCCTCCCAACACCTCGGCCTTCCACAGCGGCCGGCAGGGGACTGTTAGGACAGGGGACGCTCACTGCCACTACCCACAAGCTGAATGGGGGGGTGAGGGGGAGACACCATCCTGGAGAGACCAGGCGGGACACTGGGAGGAATCCAGACCTCTGCTGTGCCTCCCTCCTGCCACGTCCCCAAGAGCGAGGCTGGGGCCTCTTGGGCCTCAGTTTCCCCTCACTGAGACAGGGCGCGGTGGCATCCCACCCCCACGCAGAGTCTGGTAGGGATTTCCAACTAACCCCCGACTCCAGCACCCCAGCACCCCAGCACCCCAGCCTGAGCTGGATAGGATGGGGCCTCCCCATTCAGCCTCTCCAGCCAGGGATCTAAGTCATGTCCTTCATGTGGAACCAACCCCCCTTACAAACAGCACCCTCATACCACCCATTGCAAAGACCATAGAGTTTCTATCCCTGACCCAGCCCCCCTTCCCCAGCCCTCCCCACCCCTCCCCCAGCCATCTTCCCCGGGAGAAAACGTAGACCAGGGAGCAGAGCGCTGCTTAACTCCTCCCTGCCCCGCGCAGCAGCCCTGCCCCCACCGAGCCTGGGCTCCAGCGAGGGGCCTGCCAGGCTTGGCAGGGTGACCGTGGGGGTGGGGAGGACAGGGGCCCAGGGACCAAGGGGGGACCCACTGCTCTCTCCAGCCAGCAAGCCTGGGTTTCCAAGACAACCTGCGAGAAGGGAGGGGGAGGCACTGGGCCCCTGTCACTGGACTCTGATCTGACCAGGCGGCTGTGGCGGCCCCGGAGTTAACCCTTTCCTGGCACGGGCCCTGCCCTGAGAACGCGGTGGTGGTGGTAGGGGAAGGGGCTGGGTTCCCTTTAGTGCCGCCCCCTCTGGCCCAGGAACAGCAGCTCCGTCCCATCTCACCAGCCCTGTGCCAGCTTACCTGTCAGGTGCCAGCCTCAGACACCAGGGCCGATCCCCGCTTCCTGTTGACATAGCTCGCCCCACTCCCTCCCCACCCACACCCCGTGGCCTGGGCTGCAGGAGGGGGTGGGAACATCCCTGCAGGAAGCTGTCACCGGCCAACATCCCCGGCTCGGGGGCCTCCAGCCCCCCCCACCCCAGCTCACCGTGCAGGTGCTCGTGGGACGGGGTCACTTTGCATTTCTTGAAGAACTCATCCGTCTCCTTGTCCACCACCAGCAGCTCGGTCTCCTCGCCGCCGGCCTTGATGGCGGACACCACGTCCCCGTGCTGCTTGCCCTCCATGCAGACGCCGTTCACCTGCGGGCGGGCAGGGCACGGTTACCAGCACAGGTCCCGGTTCAGGGGGCGTCGTGGGGCGAGGAGGCACAGGCGGCTGGCAATCCGGGGACCCGGAGCTGCCCCCACTTGCCCACAGAGTCCTGAGCGAGGAGAGGGGTCCCCCCACTTGATGGTCCGATGGGAAAAGCCGGGGAGACCAAGCAAACGGACAGGCAAGGCCCGGAGCCTGGCGGGGCCCCAGCTCCTCTCCGGCCCGCCCTCGGACGCCCGCTCTGGCCCTGGCCTGCTCGGCGTAAAGTGAGAAGTCTCGGGGAGCAGATGAGCTGGAGGTGCCGAGACTGAGATTCTGGAACCTGCCTGAGGCACTGGTTCGCGTTTCCTCCCGGCCGACCAGCCTCGCCAGGGAGAAGGGTTCCGCCCTGGCACCCGTTCCCTGCCTGGCGTGGAGGACGCAGGTGGCAGGAAGCTCGGGGGTGGCCCGGATGTCCACCTGGATCGGTGGGTGAAGCAGGAACTGCCAAGGCGGGGTGTGCTCAGTGAAGAGGCACCCCGAGGAGGTGGGGGCGGGAGGAAGTCGGTCCCTTTGCCTACCCTCCGCCTTTCCTTCCCTCCTGCCTGCCCTCCAGCCCTCCTCCTGGCACCTCCCCACCAGGGGCTGCCCCAGGAGCTGTCTGCATCTACAGGGGGGTGTCTGCCAGCCTGGGGAGCAGGCGAGAGGCATTACCTCCACGATCCGGTCCTGGGCCCGGAGCCCCGAGGCCTCGGCGGGCGAGTCTGGGTCCACCGAGCGGATGAACTGGCCCGGCTTGGACTTGTCGCTGTGCAGGTTGAAGCCGTAGCCGTTGGGACCCCGCTTCATGGCGCAGAGCCGAGGCCGGAGCTCACGCTGTGGGGACAGAGCAGAGTCCGTGTCGTTCTGGTGTCCTTGTGCCCGCGCTCCCTGCCCTGTGCCTGGCGCCGGCTCCCGGGAAGATCTGATAACAGGCAAATCTGCCGAGATCCCGCACCGCACAGCGCGGCACCGGGGAGAACGGCGGCCCGGGGCTCCCCACGCTGCATGTGGGGACCCCGCCTTGCAGCGAGATGCCTGGGGTTCTCATCCCGTGACCCTGGGTGACCTCCGAGCCTCGGTTTCCTCTTCTGCAAAGGACAATGGGGGCGGAGTAGCCCCAGGCCCTACCCTTTGACATTCTGTGGTTAATCACTTTGATTGACACCTTGTTCCTCCTACCAACGGCTCAGTCTGGCCCTCCTGGTGGTGGTGCGGGGGGTGACCGGCGGGTACCTGATCTGGGGGGGACCCTGGTCTCTGCGTAAGATGTGGTCCTGGCCAGGCCACAGCTGCAGCCACCCTGGGCTCCCCCAGCCCAGCCCCGCTCTCAGGCCCTTCCCCCCCAGGCCCGTCTGCAGAGGGGGGGGCGGGTGCGGACTGAACGCTGGAGCATGTTTACAGTAAAGCCGCTCGCACACGGGTTCCTCGCGCAGGCTCCGTCTGTCCCCGCCAGCCAAAGGGAGCCCAGTGGCCAGTGACCACAGACCAGACGGGGGTGGGGGGATGCACAGCCGGAGGTCCTGGCCGGGACAAGAACCCCACTGGCGGCGGAACCAGAGAACAGCAGAAGCTCAGAGACCCTGCTGGTCCCCAGGAGCACCCCGACATGCAGCTGAGCCCCGGAATGCGAGGCCGTGACGCAGGGAAAGGTGTGAACGGGCAGGACATTGGAGCCCGAGCACCAGGCTGACGTGGGGCCCCTGTCCCCCCACTCCCAGGCCTGGGGCAGGGCCACAGCAGCCAGCCTATGGGCGCTGGTCACCCCTGGACCCCAGGCCACAAGCAATGGCTGGAGTCCAGGCCCTGGCCTGGGCCCAGCCGCCCCCTGTGTGACCTGGGGCAGCGGCCTCCCTCTCAGAGCCTCAGTTTCCTCACTGAGGCAGTCAACACGCAGGGGGTCACCTGCCAAGGGCACCGTCCCTGAGCGGAGCAGACCTTCCCGCCGTTGTGAACACTCAAACAGTCAAACCAAAGTGAGAACTGAGATCCCGGGGCTCTGGGTGGGGTGCAGGCTGCTCTGAAACCCTGGTCAGTGGTCGGTTGGCCGGCGGCTGGGGGTGGAGGTGGGGAGGGATCAGGGCTACCTGTCCCTGCGTGCCGGCCAGAGGCAGCTGCGGGGCTCAGTCCCACCCGCACTCTCAGGGTGACTGTGCCTCCACTCGGTGCTGGGGCGGCTGTGTTTCAGGATGTTGGGGGGCGGGGGGAGGGGGACGGACAGGCTAAGACAGGAAGGAGGGCTGCCAGCGGGGCCTGCGGGTGCCCTAATCTGGGCGAGAGGCGGGGGAGGGGGCCCCTCTCTCGGCATTCTCCCCCCTCCCACCAGCAGGCCTGGCCGCTGCCTGCTTATCCAGCCGGCACAGCCTCTGGGAGCTGGTTCCGGGTGTGAGACAAACGCTTCTCCCCTCCAGCTAATCCCTCCGCCAGCGGCCGCCCGCCCACCCTCCCCCAGGCGAGGGGAGCAGAACAGGTCTGACCAGCTGCCGCCACCTGGGCAGGCTCAGCTTTCTGCCCGGCCCGGCTCAGCTCCACCGCGGCCCTGAGAACGTGGGGGGCGGGTGTCTCTGCCTCTCCCCACCTGTCCTCACTCCAAAGAGCCTTCCCATAGCTTCCTGCCGGGGGCTGGCCACCCCCCAGCTTCAAGAGGGGGAAACAGAGACTCGGGGTGCCATGCCCACGGCTTGACATCACGGGGAAGAGCCAGAACCCCTGCCCCGACGCTGACTTGGAGTCTGTATCCCTCTCGCCATCTGTGGGCCGGCACCTGAAGACCCCAGTTCAGACTGGGGAGTGCACGCCCCCCTCCCCACCCCCAAGCTGGGACCTCGGCAGGGTCTCAGCACTGGAGTCCTCTCCCTGGGGTGCCTGCAGCCTCCGCGGGGAGGGCCTGGGAGCTGATGAAGCCACAGCCTTCCTTCCGGGTGCGAGGAAGGTTCTGGCAGCCAGAGCAGAGCCTCAGCCGGGACAGGCGAGGACAGGACAGTGAGCAGGCTGGGAAGGGGGCGGCGTGGGTGCTCTCCACGCTGGCACGGCTGCACTGCTGCCCAGGGCTCTGTCGCCGGCTGCCCTCACTGAGCCTCGTCTGGTGACCCGTCCTTAAAGCTGGAGGGGCCCCCTGAGCCGCGAGGATGGAAGGAGGGACCCAGCCAAAGGGGCTCAGGGCCCCGCTGCTCTCTTCCTGCTGCACCAGGGACTGCTCACTGCCCTCCAGGCAGGTGGACAGGAAACCCCCCTTGTGAAGTGCTGGACACCCACAGAGCCCCAGCCCGCACCCTCCTTCCTCCCAGGTCCCCGAGGCTCCTTCCTTCCCAGCAGCTGCGGGCCTCGCATTCCTCCCAGGAGACTGGCTTGTGTCTCCCCGCCCCCCGCTCCGCTGTCTCCAGGAGGTGTCAGCGCCAGCTGCTGAGTCAGCCCGGCCCATCCTGGGTGGAGGCTGGTGCTGACAGGAGTCCCTGGGGGCGCCTCCCTAGGGGTCCTGGGGCGGCCCGGCCCTGAGAAGAGAAGAGGGGGTTGGGGGTGGGGGCAGGTGCCTGGAGCTCGGCCACCGTGGCTCCTGGGCCTGTCTCCCCAGAGCTGGGCAGGGCCTGGGAGAGGGGGAAGCAGCAAGGCCGAGCCATCCCGGCCTGTGGTGCGGTCCCAGGGGTTCCGGGGGCGCCTTGTGCTGGTGCGGGGGTCACTACGAGGGGAACATGGCCTCGGAGTGCTCAGAGCCTCCCGCGGGGGCACAGCTCAGAAGTAAAACTCAGGATCTGCTGGGGGAGGAGACTGGCCGCCAGAGGAAGGAACGGGGGCCATGGTGGCCAGGGGGCTGGGGCGGCCTGCGCCTGAGTCTCTGCCAGACAGCGCCAGCCTCACGGAGCCACCGGCTTCTCGGGGTGCTCCCAATCCTGTCCCGGGCCTGCCCTCCTCTCTCCCACGGAGCCCAGCCCCACCCCAAGTGGCCGCCCAGTCACCTCCACCCCCGCACGCAGCCCAGGGAGCGGGTGGCGGGCACGGAATTCAATAGGCGCCACCAGCAGCCACCTGGAAAGCTGCGGAAAGTCGATACCCTAATCCCGGCGACTGTCTCTGGGGATCAGGCCCAGGGGAGGATGGCTGGGGGGCCGACGCCCCGCCGGGGGGCCGGGCCCCTCCCTGCCCGGTGCCATGGTGAAGAGCCCACAGAGAGCAGCCAGGCAGCTTCCTGCAAGGGGCGGGCCGCAGGAGGGGAGCCGGCCAGGTGGTTGGGGGAACAATAGAGGTGACCCTCACCTCCCAGGGCCGCCCATCCCCCCCCCGTCCCCGCCCCAGCCCCAGCCCCACCCAGCCCCGGGCTCCTGTTTGTGCACCTAAGAATGGTGCCCAGCCGCCTCCCACAGAGCCAGGAGCCAGGAGCCCCCGCCACGGGCAGGAGCAGGGCCTGGCTGTTCTGGGGTGGGGGGGAGGGAGAGGGTGTGCCGGGCTCAGGAACACTGGCCGCTCAGGGAAGCGGCTCCGTGCTCTTCAGAGAAGCCAGGCTGGCGAGCCGGCCCTGCCTGGGCTGACGTGTGCAGGGAACATGCGGGCATTGTCCTCGGGGCAGGCTGGGAGGTGACCGGGCGCTCGGACCACGGCTCCGTGTCCACAATCGAGGCTCCTGGGTCCTCTCCGCACCCCAGGAGAGGAGAGGCTTGGCTGCCACTGACTCGTGCCCCGAGGTGGCTCCACTTCACCCCACGGGACCTCCCGTCTAAGGAATGCTAGACACCTCCGTGCGCGAAAAGCGAGCGGCTGCTCCTGGCCCTTGACCCTGAGCTTCCTGCGGTTTCCCCGGGGAGAGGAGCTTTTCTGGAGCCCAGCAGGGTGGGGTGCAGGAGGGAGACGTAAGCTAAAGTGGGGGCCACTTCTCCAACACCCTCCCCCCATAGGGGCCCTGAGCCAGATCCCCCCTCTGAGGGAGAGGTTGGCTCAGGTTTGCCCAGGGCTGGGCGAGGCTGGGATGGAGCAGGCTGGTACGTGGGCTGCTGCCTGGCTGGCTACCTTCCAGGCTGGCCCAGCAGGCACTCCCCCATCAGCCCCCCTGACCCCTCACCCCGCTCCCACAGAGAAGTCGCCGGATTTCACTCCGGTGAGCCGTGTCATGAGGTTGCTGGTAAGAACCTTCAGGCAGCTTGTGAACCGGGAGCACAGAGCAGCTACTGTTTACTGAGCACTTACTATGCGCCTGTCGCGGCCCTGGGACCTCCTGTGTACTTTCTTGTTAAAATGCAATTATAACCCTGCAGGGGAGGCTTGATTGCCCTCATTTCACAGATGAAGAAACTCAGGCTCGAGGAGAGCAGGCTCCAAACTCAGATCCAGATCAGCATTTGTCCAATAGGAACATGTCCTATTGTCCGTCTAAGCATTAAAGAAAAAAAAAAAAAAAAATATATATATATATATATACATACATACAGTGGTACCTCGAGATACGAGTTTAATTCGTTCCGTAACCTTGAGGCGTGGGAAACTATGAGACGCTCGAGTCTCGGTAACTGGTGGGTTGTGTGCAGCCGGCCGATCCCCCGATGACTCCTATCTCAAATGTTGCTCGTATTTCAAAGCAAAAATCACTCGCTCAACGGCTCGTATCTCAAAAACCTTGTATGTTAGGGCACTCGTATCTCGAGGTACCACTGTGTGTATATATACCACAGGTCCAATATGGCATCGCTTGCGCTAATAACCCACGACACCACACCTAGACACACTACCTGGTCTACCTGCAGTTTCAACCTCTCCGAGAAAGGTAATCTTTATCAACCAGTCTGGAATTTTCTGGACAAACACCAGTAAGGTAATCGGTCACCTGGGCCCTCTCCCCACAGAAAGAAGAGGCAATCTGCAGGATAAAAGCCCTTCCCGCAGAAGAGACGCCAGGCCCCAGACCACCCCTTCCTTTTGCCAACAGTCCCCTTGCCGCATCCTTTTTCCTACAAAATCCTTCCATTTCATACGGCCCCTCAGCGAGCCTGACAGTTGCTACTGGATGCTGCCCAACTCACGAATCGTTGTATTAAGTCAGTGGTTCTCTACCTTCCTAAGGCCTCGACCCTTGCATACAGTTCCTCATGGGGTGGTGACCCCCAACCATGGAATTTTGCTACTGTGATGCACCATGATGTAAATATCTGCATTTTCCGATGGTCTTAGGCGACCCCTGTGAAAGGGTCGTTTGACCCCCAAAGGGGTTGCGACCCACAGGTTGAGAACGACTGTATTAAGTGAATGTATTGGGGCTTCATTGGTTAATGAAATTATATGGGTTTCAGGGGTATATTTGTATAACACGTCACCTGTATACAAACATCTGTGTTGTATTCACGACCCAGCCAATTTGATCTACAAATTTACTTGGTTGAGTTTTGTTTTCTTAACATAGGTAATTAAAAATTTTATATTCGCCACATTAAAAAGTAAAAAGAAACCAGAGAAACGAGTTGTAATACCTTATTTAACAACCTCTCAACATGTAATCCATTTAAAAGATGATCAGTGGGCTATTCTACATCTTTTGACCTGTACCGGGTCTTGGAAATCTGGCACTGACGCTTACGGCACCTCTCAACGTAGACTAACACATCTCACGTACCGGGGAGCCACACGTAGCCAGTGGCTGTGGCAACGGCCTGCTTAGATCCTCACCCATCTGGCCGTCAGCCCCAAACACTTCCAGGTCCCCACCAACGACCTTATCACAGGGCACAAGGCGAGGTGGGAGCTCCATCACCCAGCAGCGGGCGGCACCTTGAACCTGGACCTCAGGGAGTCAGTAGCATTTGAACCTAAACGTTGCCTAGGGGTGTGGGGGCCTAGGACCGGGGAAAGGCCAAGGCCAACCGTCAAGATCAGCCTCCAGGGAAGCCCTTTGTACTGCAGGACAGGACAGCCCGGAGATAGCGAGGGTGGATCCTAAGGACCCGAGGGTGAAGGTGGAGGCTTAGTCACAGACTCCCCACCCAGCCCCTCTCATCTCAGGAGCAGGGAGGGAGGGATGGGTCCAAGGAGTCTGCCCTTTCTGGGCGGAGCGTCCCATCAGGTGCTTGAAGGACACTGTTGGGGACAGGAGCACCGGGGAGTCCTGGCCCAAAGGGCTCAGGCTCCCGGGACCCTCGCAGGGAGAGGGTACCACTGTGATGGGCAGACAGACACCAGCTGGGGCGCCAGCCCCCCATGCACAATCCAGAGTGTGGCTAAATGGATATGCAGGTCAGAGCAAGCTGGGTTCCACGACACCCCCCTGAAAGTAAGAGCCAGGGGCTACCCTAGGGGAGAAAGAGACCCCGGAAACATGGCCTAGAAGGAGGAACCTACACAAAAAGGTCACACACCCCTCCCATTTCACATCCAAACACCCTGCAGCTCAAACCCTGCTCCGTCCTCCCAGGAATGGGGAGAGGCTGCCAGATCATTGTGCGCACCCACCCACCTTGTTAGCTGGGGTGCCTGCACCATCTCTGCCTCGGGGGTCAGGGTCAGGTCTGGTGGGAACCACCCCAAACTGGGCTCTTCCACAGCCACACCCCACCACGGAACCCTCTCAGCAGCCCTGGGTGCTGGCGTCCCATCTCAGAGACGTAGAAACTGAGGCTCCCAGAGGGGACAATGGACAATGAGGGGCCCAGAGCCAGTGGGCTGGCAGATCGGACCCCCCACACCCCAAAGCCCAGGCTTCTGGTTTCCTAATTTTATTTTATTTTTTTAATATATTTTATTGATTTTTTTACAGAGAGGGAGAGGGATAGAGAGTTAGAAACATCGATGAGAGACATCGATCAGCCGCCTCCTGCACGCACCCTACCTGAGGATGTGCCCGCAACCAAGATACATGCCCTTGACCGGAATCGAACCTGGGACCCTTCAGTCCCCAGGCCGACGCTCTATCCCAGTGGTTCTCAATCTTCCTAAGGCCGCGACCCTTGCATACAGTTCCTCATGGGGTGGTGACCCCCAACCATGAAATTTTGCTACTGTTATGCATCGTGATGTCAATATCTGCATTTTCCTATGGTCTTAGGCGACCCCTGTGAAAAGGTCGTTTGACCCCCAAAGGGGTCGCGACCCACAGATTGAGAACCGCTGCTCTATCCACTGAGCCGAACCAGTTTCGGCTGGTTTCCTAATTTTCAAATGGAAGCTGCTAGCAGGCAAGAAAAAGGAGGGGAGGGGGACATTCTCCTGGAATTCCGATCTCGGGCGTGTTGGAGGCTTTGGGGCATACACAGGCCCAGGTGTACTGCAAGGAGCTGACTCAGGACAAAGGTCCCCGGTGGCTGTTAGACATTCACTCACCAATTCAAAAAATTTGATTGCGCCCCTCCCTACCCCGGGCAAGGCGCAAGGCCGGGGCTAGAAACACAAATAAGGGCAGGTGCTGCCCGGGGCCGCACAGTGACAGAGATCATAAACAGAGAAGGACTCAGAGCAATGCCAGGCATGAGGGCAGGGGGTGGGAGGAGGCGAGGCGAGGCGAGGCGAGGCTCCCGGGGGAGCCGGTGGCCTTGGAGAGCGAAGAGGCCGGAGGGGACCAGGCGCCAGGGCTCAAAGGCCGAGCGGGCACGGCGTGCCGGTGGCGGGGAGTTTGGACCCTTGGCGTGGCTGGGCGGACCCGGCGGGGAGGCGGGGAGAGAAGGCTGCCACGTTGTGACCGGCCGGGGAACGTGACTCTTCGACAAGAGCGACACCCCGACTTGAGAGCGCATACTTGGTGCCAGGCGTGGCTGCATCGGCGGCACTTGCCTGGCGAGGGAGGCTGACCCAGGGCTGGTTGCCCCATGGATGGGATGGGGC
>PVJN01062638.1:0-10972 GCA_004026805.1 Lasiurus borealis | reverse complement strand
GCCAGCAGAGGAAGGCAGTTGGGAGTGACCAGGCCAGCAGGGGAGGGCAGTTTGGGGACATAAGACCTGCAGAGGAGGGCAGTTAGGGAGAACCAGGCCTGTAGGGGAGGGTAGTTGTGGGTGACCAGGCCAGAAGGGGAGAACAGTTAGGGGTGACCAGGTCTGCAGAGGAGGGCAGGTGGGAGTGACTAGGCCTGAAGGTGAGGGCAGTTAAGGGTGACCAGGCCAGCAGGAGAGGGCAGTTAGGGACAATCGGGCTGGCAGGGGAGTAGTTAGGCATCAATCAACCTGGCAGGGGAGGGGTTAGGGGGTTATCAGGCTGGCAGGCATAAGTGGTTAGGAGTAATCTGGCAGGCAGGTAGGCGAGCATTTGGGAGCCAGCACTCCTGGATTGTGAGAAGGATGTCCGACTTCCCATTTAAGCCCAATCCCCTAAATAGGCAGTTGGACATTCCTCAAGGGGTCAGACTGGGCTGAGGGACACACACCCCTATGCACAAATTTTGTGCACCAGGCCTCTTGTCTATATATAAATAGCAAATTGTATTTCTCCATTCATCTGTCAATAGACACATAGGTTGTTTCCATATCTTGGCTATTTATATATACATATATCTAAACTAATGAAAGAGGAAAATGCTAATTGACCATACCTCCATTATGTCCACAGCCAATCAGGAGTGATATGCAAATCAATCAGAAAAGATGGCAGGTAAATTTGCATAGGAAGGCAGCACAGGCAGTGTTCTATGCCACCTGCTGGACCCAAGCAGGAGTTGAGATCAGGCAGGTGGTGGGGGCAGCACCCAATGCTGCCTGCCTGGGTCCAAGCTGCCTTACGATCACAAGGCAAAGAGCCCAGGTCGATCTATCCCAAAATCATGGGGTGAAGAGGCCAGGCCAAGCAGACCGGCGATCATGGAGAGAACAGGCCATGCTGATTAGCCCCACGATCATGGGGCCAACAGGCGAGGCCGAGCCACCCTGCCATCGCGGCATGGAGAGGCTAAGCCGAGCTGCCCCTGATCATGAGGCCAATAGGCCAGGCAGATTGCAGAGCCTGGCCAAGCCTTCCTGCAATCCCAGGTGAAGAAGCCGCTCTGCTGACCAACCTGAGCTAGGGACCTGTTGGGGGCATGACACAGAGTCCAGGGCCTCTAGCCTGCACCCATGGGAAGTCTCCCTCTCCTCAGAGTTAGGAGCAAAAATCTAGGTCCACCCAGCAGCCAGGTCCTGACTGCAGGGGTGAGTTCCTGCAGGCTGGGGTTTGATCCCTGCGCATTAGCAGTAGGAGACCAGTGCCTTTGTTATTTCTTTGTGTCCAGGTTTTAATTGGACAAATGCCCAGTGGTCTTGGTCCCCAGCTTAGCAAAATCTTTTAGGAGGAGAATTCTGTCTGAGTTTCCTCAAATTCCCTTAGCCCCTACTCACCCCTCTGTAAAGGCACAGAACAAGTGAGGCCCCTTAAATAAAAATCAGAGGTCTCTAGCAACAGTGGGCCTCTCTCATCACAGTCATTTGAACTGGATGGCATTTGAGTATTTATCTAGGTACCATGACAGAGAAACACAAGCTCAAATCATGATCTCTGCCTTTAAAAAAATCACAATCTTATTAGAGCCAGTGGATGATAAAAGTGCAGTAATAACATCAGAATGTAAGGAAACAATACAGAGAGGAACAGAGGCAATTGCTAGGATGATTTTCCAATAATTAGTACAATGAGTATGTGCTGTGAATTAAATTAAAAAAATATGTGTGGAAGTAGCTGCTTCATGAGTATGGCATCCCTTCCTCTTTTAAAGGAAGCTGAGTTCCACATGAAAAGTGTGCTATGCTGTGATATCTAAGGCACAGGACAAGGGAGGCCCTAAATGTACTATGCTTTAATATTTGAGTCATTCTCTATTGTTCAATGTACTTTATTTCTGTATGCCTCAGTTTTGTAATAGTTAAATTATTAGAATAATACATCTTGCTATAAAATATTACTAAAAGATCAAAAGATCAGGTGACATTTATTGTTATTTTATATAAATGAACACAATCTTTGGGTGATAGGTATTATAGAAATATTCAGATAGAGAGACCTACAGGCTTGATTACAAGTGAGGCTTACTATTACAACACAAATTTATTGCTTAAAAAATAAGCAGGGAGCCAACTAGAAACTGAACCAAATATAAGCCCTTGAAGGGCAAATGTAAATTGAATAAGTTTTGCTATTACAAGAGCAAGAAGAAAAATTTCAGATGCAAAAATTAAAACCATATTGCATCCATTCTAAGTAGCTGTTAAAGAAAAAGAATGGTGTACTATGAAAATACTTAATACAGATTGTAAAGACATTTGTTCAAAGAGGATTCCTAGAGTAGGTGATATTTCAGTTAATTTTTTTTAAATGTGAAGAGGTTAGCTATATAAGAAAAAGGTGTAGGGGTCCTGAATTGCAGAGGGTGCAGGCAGGGCTGAGGGAACACTTCCTCCATGCACAAATATTGTGCACCGGGCCTCTAATGTATATATAAAAGCCTAAGCAACTAACTGACTGGCCAACCATTCGACCATCTGACCAGTAGCTATGATGAGTACTGACCACTAGGGGGCAGATGCTCAATATAGGAGCTGCTGAGCTGAGGTGACTTGGCAGCTGAGGTTTTCAGATGACACACCCAGAACAGAGAGTAGGGATCCCAATTCTAGGTTGCTTCACCTGATAATCACCCTCTTGCAATCTGGGACCCCTCAGGGAATGTTGGAGAGCCATTTTTAGCCTGATCCCCACAGGTCAGGCTAAGGGACCCCACAGGCCTCTAGTTATAAATAATGCTACAATAAACATAGGGAGTGCTTATATATTTTCAAATTGATGTTGTTGTTGTTTTTCAGATAAATGCCCAGAAACAGAATTATTGGATCATGTGGTAATTATATTTTTAACTTTTTTGAGAAAATTCCATATTGGTTTCCATAGTGGATGAACCAATTTGCAATCCCACCAATAGTGCACAAATGTTCCCTTTTCTCCACATCTTTGGCCATACTTGTAATCTATCTTTTCCTTTTTTTATCATAGCTGTTCTATTAGGTGTGAAGTGGTATTTCATTGTGTTTTTTTTATGTGAATTCCCCTGGTGATTAGTGATGTTGAGCATCTTTTTATGTGTCTCTGTCCATTTGTATGCCTTCTTTGGAAAAATGTCTATTCAAATTATCTGCTTATTTTTTAAATCGGATTGGTTGTTTCTTTAATGTTGACTTGTATGAGTTCTTTATATATTTTAAATATCAACCTCTTATCAGATATAGCTTTTGTAAACCCTTCCATTTGGTAAGTTACCATTTTATTTTGTTGATGGTTCCTCTCACTGTGCAAAAGTTTTTTTTTTAGTTTGATGTAGTCCCATAAGTTTATTTTTTTTTTCTTTTGTTGCCCTGGCTTGAGGAGACATATCCAAAAATTATTCCTTAGGTCAAAATCAAAGAGTTTACTTCCTTTTTATTTACATTTTTCTAGGTGTTTTATAGTATCAGATCTCACATTTAAATATTTGATAAATTTAGAGTTAATTTTTGCATGTGGCATAATAAGGTAGCATTATTTATTTTTTTGCATGTATCTGTCCAGTTTTCCCACCAAAATCTATTGAAGAGACTGTCTTTTCCATACTGTATATAATTAAACATATACATACGGTTTTATGTCTGCGTACTCTATTCTATTCCATTGGCATATGTGTCTATTTTTGCATCAGTACCATACTGTTTTGATTACCATAGCTTTGTAATGTAATTTGAAAGCATAGAGCAATTTTGTCCTTCTTCCTCAAGACTATGTAGGCTATTTGTAGTCTTTTGTGGTTCCATACAAATTTTAGTAGTATTTGTTCTCATTCTGTAAAAAAAAAAAATGTCCTTGATATTTTGATAGGGATTGCATTGAATCTGTAGATTGCTTTGGGTAGTACCTGCATTTTAATGATATTATTCTTCCAATCCATGAGCATAATAATATATCCTTCCATATATATGTGCCACCTTCAGTTTTGTTCCTCAATGATTTATAATTTTCAGAGCACAAGTCTTTCACCAACTTGGTCAAATTTATTCCTGGGTATTTTTTTATGCAATTCTAAATAGGACTGTTGAGATTCCCACATGGAGTCTCTGGGGCAGATGATTGTACTCACCTGGCCAAAGAGCCTCTGCTACTGCAATGGACACTCCGAGGTGTAACTCTGGCTCCGTCCACAAGGCTTTCCTTGGGAGGATGCTAAAGGGAGCATCAGCAGATAGGCACCTAGCCTCAACACCACCTGGACTAGACACGGCCCAGGCCTGAACCCACAGGCACCCCACCCTGGACTCCATGCACACGCATGTGTCCAAGGCCATAACCCAACCTTATTGGCACCTTCTGAAGACACCGCACAGACCACATGCATAAGCAAATACCAGCAGGACCCCATACCTGGCATCTAGACTGATCCCGTATGCCCATGTGACTGCCACTGAGCTGGCAGGACTCTCACCCCAGCTATATATACATTATCTGCCACTGAAACTAAAGCCCTAGAGCCCAATTGCTCAGCTCCACCATGAGGGCCAGTGGGCAGGAACTGTGCTGATGTGGACATATTAGAATTGAGGATCTGAGGCAAGTAAAGAGGCTACAGATCTGTAGTTGAAACAGGAGTGCCTGGGACTGAATTCAGAGCATTACAGATCTATTTCAAGAAACAAGAAAAAGCACTAATAAACTATCTAACCCTACAACTAAATGAATTAGAAAGAGAACAGAAACAAAAGCCCAGAGAAAGCATAAGGAAGAAAATAATAAAGATAAGAGTAGAAATAAATGCCAGAGAGACTAAAACAAAAAGTCCAAAAAGTATAAATGATAAAAAATCTAACTAGATTGATGAATCCCTAGAGCAACTCATCAAAAAACAAAAACAAAAAAAAAGAGAGGACCCAAATAAGTAAAATCAGAAATGAAAGAGGTGATATAACAATGGACACCACAGAAATACAAAAGATTATTAGCAAACTAGAGGCCAATGCATGAAATTTGTGCAAAAGTAGGCCTTCCTTCCCCCGGCTGCTGGCACCAGCTTCCCTCTGGCAACCAGGAATTGGGCTTCCCTCGCAGCCACAGCTTTGTCCAAAAGGATGTCTGGAAGGATGTCTGGCATAATTAGCATATTTTGCTTTTTTTATTATAGACTAGTGGCCTTGTGCAAGAATCTACTTGCCTCCGCTGGCTGCCCCATCAACCACAGCTGTAGCTCTCCACTGCTCATAGCTCATTACCCCACCCTCCTGTAGCCCTCTGTATCTCATAGCTCACTATCTCATTCTCCCCCGCTTCTAGCTCACTGCCCCACCCTCCTGATGATTGGTCATTAAGCATCTCAAAGTAACAACCATTTGCATATGACCTCTTTATTATATAGGATACTATGAACAACTTTATGACAACAAACTGAACAACTTGGGTGAAATGGAAAAATTCCTAGAAACATACAATCTTCCAAAACTCAATGAAGAAAAATCAGAAAACCCGAAGAGGCTAATAACAACTGATGAAATTTAACCAGTAATTTAAAAATTACTAGCAAAAAAAAAATGGAACATTTGACCCAGTGATCCCACTTCTAGGAATATATCCCAAGAAACTAGAAACACGAATCAGAAAATAGATATGTTCCCCTTTGTTCATAGCAGCACAATTTACCATAGCTAAGATTTGGAAGCAGTCTAATTGTCCTTCGGCAGATGAGTGGATTAAAAACTGTGGTACATCCACAGAATGAATACTATGCTGTGGTAAAAAAAAAAAAGAAAAGAAAAAAGAGCTCTTACCATTTCTAACAGCATGGATGTAACTGGAGAGCATTATGCTAAGTGAAATAAGCCAACCAGAAAAAGATAAATATCACAGTATCTCACTCATTTGTGGAATATAATGAAAAACATAAACTGATGAATTAAAATAGATCCAGAGACAGAGAAGCATCTATCTGACCATCAAACCTCAGAGGAAGGTAGGGGAGGGTGGGATAAGTGTGTGTGTGTGGGGGGAATTAACAAAAGAACTTACATGCATGCATATAAGCCAACCAATGGACACACACAACAGGGGAGTAAAAGCATGAATTGGGGGGGGGGCAATGGGGGAATAAGGGCACGTATGTAATACCTTAATCAATAAAGAAAAAAAAAGTTAAAAAAAATAAAAACTACCAGCAAATAAAAGTCCTGGACTGGGTGTATTTAAAGGAGAATTTTACCAAGCATTCAAAGAAAAACTAACACCTATCTTCCTCAAACATTTCCCAAAAATTCAAGAGGAAGGAACACTTCTAAGCTCTTTTTACAAAGTCAGAATTATCTTAATTCCAAAACCACATAAAGAAATAAAGAAAATTATAGCCCAATATCCCTGATGAAGACATATGCTAATATCATCAACAAAATATTACCAAAATGGACCCATCAACATATTAAAAAGTTAATGCATCATGATCAAGTAGAATTTATACCATAGATACAAGGCTGGTATAATATTCACACACCAATAAATGTGATACATCATATAAACAAAATTAAATATAAAAATCACATTATCATATCAATAGCTGCAGAAAAAGCATTCAAAAAAATCCAGCATACTTTTTTTGATAAAAACTGGGCCCTATAGGACACCTAGCACACAAAGTCACACTATCAACAAAGGAGACAAAGAAACAGGTCACAAATGACAGAAATGGAGGAAAGCAAACTACTGGATATAGAGTTCAAAACCACGGTTGTAAGATTATTCAAGAATCTTCTGGAAACCACCAATAAATTTAGTGAGACCCTCAAGGATATGAAAAAGGATCAACTGGAAATTAAGCATACACTTACTGAAATAAAGAACAATAGAAGAGATCCAATAGTAGACTAAAGAATCCCAAGAATCAAGTCAAATATTTGAAATACAAAGAAGCAAAATATACCCAACGAGAGAAGCAAAAAGAAAATAGAATCCACAAATATGAAGATAGTGTAAGGAACCTCTGGGACAACTTCAAGCATGCCAGAAAAAGAGAGAAAGCAAGATATTGAAAACTTATTTGAAGAAATAATGACAAAAAACCTCCCCTACCTGGTGAAAGAAATAGACTTACGAGTTCAAGAAGGGCAGAGAATCTCAAAAGGAATCCAAAGAGGACCACACCAAGATACATCATAATTAAAATGCCAAGGGCAAAAGACAAAGAGAGAATATTAAAAGCAGCAAGAGAAATAGTTAGTTACCTACAAGGGAGTACCAATAATACTGTCAGATGACTTCTCAACAGAAACTATGCAGGCCAGATGGGAGTGGCAAGAAATATTCAAAGAGATGAATAGCAAGAACCTACAACCAAGATTACTCTACCCAGCAAAGCTATCATTCAGAATGGAAGGTCAGATAAAGATCTTCACAGATAAGAAAAAGCTAAAGGAACTCATCACCCCCATACCAGTATTATATGAAATACTGGGGGGTATTCTTTAAGAAGAGGAAGGAAAAGACAAAAATTATGAACAACACAGTGACAACAAATACATATCTATCACCAAATGAATCTAAACATAGAGTAAATAAAAAGTCTGATGAACAGAATAAACTGGTGAATATAAAAGGATCAGGGGCATAGAAAGGAAGTGGACTGACAATTCTCAGAGGGAAAGGAGTGTGGAGAGTGTCATAAGGGACTTCACAAAAATCGTATACCTATTGATGAGGACTCAGGGGGTGGGTAAAGGGCAGAGTGTGGGGCGGGAATTGAGGGGAATATTTTATTAACATCAGACAAAATAGACTTCAGAACAAATAATATTAACAGGAAAGAGAAGGATATTTTATAATAATGAATAAACCAGTTCTCCAAAAAGTCATAACAATTCTAGATGGATGTATATGTATGTGTGATATATAACAACAAAGCTGCAAAAAATAAGCAAAAACTGAAATAACTGGAAGGAGAATTAGAAAACTCGACAATTATAGTTGAAGGTATCAATACTTTTCTATCAGTAATTTATAGACAAAATAGAAAATCAGGACAGAGAAGCCCTGGAAACATTATCAATCACCTTAAACTAATGGACTTCATAGAATACTCAACCCAACAATAGCATAATATATTTATTTCAAATGCATATGTAACATTCAACAAATTAAAACATGTTCTTGAACATAAAGCAACCCTTACAAGTTTAAAAGAGAAAAATTATTGGGAACATATTCTCTGATGAAGTAGAAATCAATAAAAGAAAGATATCTGAAAATTCCCAAATGTATTTAAAATAAAGAGTACACTTCGAAATAAGCTAGGTGTTAAAGAGGAAGTCTCCAGGGAAGTTAACAAATTATTTTTGAACAAAATAAAAACAAAAGTATAACATATCACAACCTGTTGGATGCAACTACAGCAGTACTGGGAAGGTAATTTATATATAGTATTGCATGTTTATATTAAAAGAAAGAAAAGTCCTCAAATGAATAACCTAACCCTCCAATTTCAAACACCAGAAAAAAAAACACAAAAGAGAACATACTGAACCCAAAGCAAACAAAACAAAGGAAATGATCAACATCAGAAGTGAAATCAGTGAAATTGAAAATGGAGATAGACAAAAGCAATGAAATCTAAAGCCAGTTCCTTAAAAAAAATCAATAAATTTGCCTCATCAAGAAAAAAAGAAGAAATAAGATACAAATCCCAATGTTGGGAATTAATTAGAGGAGAATTTTAATACAAAATATACAAGCATTAAAAGGATAATAAGGACATACTCAGAACAGTTCTATACCAATAAAATTTACAAGGCAGATGAAATGGAGAGATCCATTAAAATTCATATAATACCAACTTCACTTAAGTACACATAAATACTCTTTTTAGATGCATATCTATTTGAAAAATTGAATTTGTAGTTTAATTTTTTCCCACAAAGTGAAGTAGAGGCCTAGTTATATTCTACTAAAATACAGAAGCATTTTATCATTGGTACTATTGTTAGTACCAAATTAAATAAGTAATAATAGCAATCATAAATGTTTCCTTCCAGAACATAGAAAAAAGGAGACAATTTCCCAACTCATTTTATGAGACTACCATTATCTTGGCAGAAAACTAGTCAAAGATATTACAAAGAAAGAAAAATTATCAACTAATATATCTAATGAACATATATAAGATACTCAATATTAGAAAAGTAAAACTGGTTCAATACTTAAAATCAATATAAACCCCAATTTTAACCAAGTAAACAAGAAAAATCATATATGATCATCTCAGTAGAGACAGAGAAAAAGATAACATTTGACAAAATACAATGTCTTTTCCTTATTAAAATAAAGGAATTAGCTAAAGAGCATAAGTGCATACCCCATGAACATGGACAATAATGTGATGAAGGCTAAGAGAGGGGGAGGGGAAGGTGGGTGGAGGTGGCAAAGCAGGGAGCATTGAGGGCCATCTGCAATAGAGTCAACATAAAAAAATGTTAATAGTTAAAAAATAATCTCAACCATCTTTCTATAGAACAAGACACAAACTTTCTTAAATAGGGAACCTCAACAGGGGGAGCCAAGATGGCGGCATAGGTAAACACCTGCACTGCTGCCTCGCACAACAATTTCAAAACTACAACTAAAAGACAGAACGGACATCATCCAGAACCACAGGAAAGCTGGCTGAGTGGAAATTATACAACTAGAGGGAAAGAGAGGGGCTCACAAAGACCCAGAGGAGCTGCAAAAAGCTGAGGTACGGAGACGCGCGCGCTAAGAGAGCAGGTGCCTGAGTACGTGGCTGGCTTTCTCTGACGGGAGGGAAACGGAGACCCCCAAAGGCATTGAACCCCTTATCCTACGATACTAAACCCCAGATCCATCTGAAATTCATACGGGGGTAGTTTGGACTGTGAAAAGGGAGAAGTGCACAGAAATTTAGGGGAGTCGCAAAAGATAGGTCTGGTCACGGTGGCGCGCACGCGCACACACAGGGCACAGGAGCCACACTGAGGACAGATTGCTGATTGTGCTGCTGGCTTTTGCGACTGGGCGGGAGATAGACCCTCCCAACTGTGCCACTTCTGAGTCCACTGGGCCCCTGTTTCAGGTGAAACCCTGGAGACCTAGACTCGTGTGGTCCTGGGGTGCAGGGGAGCAGGGGAGCTGGAAAGGCAGCGGTCTAGAGGCACTGCAGGCATGCACACACACAAGGACTGCTCCAGCGATTACCCAGTCACATGAGACCCCGGGGGCCGTGGAGGGTGGGGCCGACTGGAAGGCAAGGCGGTCCCTTAAGCCCTGAGACTCCACTCATCCCAAGCTCAACAGAGGCTTCTGTGGTCTTGCAAGTAAAAAAGTTTCCCCGACATAGTGAAAATGCCAAGACAAGGGAAGGGATCAAAAACAAAAGAAATGGAGGGAAAAAAACGACTGGATATAGAGTTCAAAACCATGCTTATAAGGTTTTTCAAGAATATGCTAGAAAAGGCAGATAGATTTAGTGAAAGCCTACTAGAGATACAAAAGAGCCAACTAGAGATGCTAGAGATGATGCATAAAATTAGCGAGTCCCAAGAGGAGATGAAAAGGACCAACTAGAGACACTAACTGAAATAAAAAATATACAGATTCCTAACAGCAGACTAGAGAAAGGCAAGAATCAAGTCAAAAATTTGAAATATAAAGAAACAGAAAACACTCAATTGGAAAAGCAAGAGGAGAAAAGAATCCAAAAACGTGAATATAATGTAAGGAGACTCTGGGACAGCTTCAAGCGTACCAACATCAGAATTGTGGGGGTGCCAGAGGAAGAGAGAGAGCAAGATACTGAAAACCTATTTAAAGAAATAATGACTGAAAACTTCCCACATCTGGTAAAAGAAATGGACTTACAAGTCCAGGAAGCACACAGAACCC
>PVJN01062637.1:0-10972 GCA_004026805.1 Lasiurus borealis | reverse complement strand
CGGGGGGGTGGGGACTTGCAGTCCATGGGGCCTTCTCACTAGGAAGGGACCCCTGCGCAGGGCGGCAGTATGACAGCCAGCTCTCGCCAAAGCAGCGGATGGCCAATGGGGTGGGGAGGAGGGGGGCACTGAGGGGTGCAGGGGGGCTCACTCCATAGGCCCCCCATTTAATCGGCATCCAGTTGCTGTATTTGCTCCCCACCCTCCACAACCAGCTCCATTGCATCTTTGGTCAGCCCTGGGATCTTCCCTGATTTCCAAGGAACAAAGAAAGAGAGGATTTGTCCCGGGTCAAGGGCGGGGCCCCTGCACAGCCAGAGTCACACCCTGCCTTTGTCCCTGGAGATGAGTCCCCGGCAGAGGCGGCAGTGGCCTGGCCCGGAGGAGAGCTGGACTCTCCGGCCACCAGGACATTCGACGTTCGCTGCAGCCCCGAGCCTCCAGGCCGCCGCCTGCCCTCCGGCCGCGCCCCCGCCCGCCCGCCCGGCGCCCATGACTGGCCTTTTTGTGTCCGAGTGGAGCCGGCGCCCTCTCCCTCTGCGGCCGATAATGCCGGCTGTTGTTTCTGAGCAAATGGAACAAGTGACCGGCGTGGCCCCTGAGCCTGGAAAACTCTGGAAGGGGCAGCGCAGGCTGGGCAGGCTGGTGTGGGAGCGGCCGCTGGTGTGGGCCGCGGGGGAAGACGCCAGAGCCTCGGGGAGGGCAAAGGGCATGGCTTCAATCCCACCGCCCAAGGCTGAGCGGCCCGGGGTAAAGCCCCAACATTCCCACCAGGCCCCCAGCTTCTCCCTCCCTTTCGGAGTCTCTGCAGTGCCCGGTATGGTGCCCTCTGAGTGCTGAATTCTCTGCGAACGCGGCAACGGGTCTGAGGAAACAGCAAGTCCCGCTCCCATGTCACAGACCACAACCAAGGCCCGCAGAGGAGCAGATGTAGTGGGCGCCTGAGCAGCAAAACCTAAAGTAACGCCTGGCACAGTATGCACGTGTGTGTGTTTGTGTGTGCATTTGTGTGTGTGCATGTTTGTGCGCGCGCGTATGTTTCTGGGTGTGCATATGCACATGTTTGTGTGTGCATGTGCACATGTGCGTTTGTGCATGTGCGTGTGTGCATATCTGTGTGTGTGTGTGTGGCATGGCCTGGGACTGTCCTCCGCAGTCACACAGAAATAGCACCCCCTCCTCCTGGGCTTCTGCGGGGCCTGGCCCCACGCCGAGCGCTGTCCTGGGCTCTCCCACGACCCGGGTGCGGCCCGGGCCAGAGCCTCCTCCATCTGCTTCCTGCAGGTGCGGGACTGACACTGGGCAGGCGGAGTCAGCTGCCGGCCGCACTGGCTGGGGGGAGCCCGGCAGTCCTGGCCCAGGGTGAGCCGCTTGTCCCTCCTCCCCTGCTGCAGTGGCCGCTGGGCCGGGACACCCACTAGTGCTCCTGGCCTGTGGCCCATGCGCTCCGCACCAGGATGCCACCTGCTGAGGACTGAGCCTCGGTCCCTGAGCCGAGGACAGAAGGCCCACCCCCAGCTGTCCTCAGCCCTGCTCCTCGGCTGAGCTCCCCGCTGCGGGTCTGAGACCAGAAGAGGTAGAGGTGACGGGCAGAGCCACGTCCCCCGCGTTCCCGGGAGCTGCGTGTGCGGCTGAGTGTGACTCACCGGGGCCACAATCTGAGGATGCCGTCCCGCCCTCCGGACACGCCCCACGCCCAGGCCCAGGGACAGAGGGCGTTCCCACAGGCCGCAGAGCGGGGGCTCAGGGCAGCCCCAGACATGGCGCCAGAGCCTGCAGGCACCTGGGCCCCCTGCTGGGGACCCATCCAGCCCCCCTCCACCCCACCTCCCTGTGGACCTGGGCCTGAGGTTTGGATTCTGCCTGCCTCGAGTGAGGCTCCCTCCTGCGCCCCATCACCCTCTGCCCACAGCAGCCCTACCCCTCCAGATCCTGCACCCCCCTATTCCCCGGGGGCCGGGCTGATCTAAGCGGGAAGCCGCTGTCAGCCTCTGAGCGGGAGAGCAGGATGGAGGCCAAAAGGAAGTCACCCAGAGCCGCTTAAAAATAACCCTCCTCCCGCCAGTCATGCGGGGGGCGCGTGCAGGGGCCACGGTCAGGGGCCAGCGGCTCGGAAAGGCCCACGGGCGAGTGCAGGGCCCGTGGGGAGCACAGCCCCCCATCAGCCCTCGGGCTGCCGCCCCAGCCTGTCTCCCTGGGGGCTGCCTGCCTCCTGTAGATGGGCCTCGGGTGGGTAAAGTGGGGGAGCACACTGCGCTCAGCCTGGGCATAGCCTGGGCGGCGGTGGAGGGAGCAGACTTCCTGTGGCCGCAGCCTCTTCCGTGCCCTGCCTGGGTGGCTGGGACCTGCCCTGAGGGCATGATGCCTCCCACACCGGATGGGGAGAGCGGCCCCAAGAAAGCCAGAAGCCACACCTCTCGCACACTCAGCCCCGGCCTCGGTGTGCGCGACCCCTCGCACTGCTGGCCTGGTCGGGGGGGGGGGGGTCTGGGGGCCTGGGAGCCGCCACTGTTTTAGGCGCCGCTTCCACCCCCTGCTGGACAGAGCTGCCGGGAGGGAGACCCACCGCCAGCCTGGCCTCCCCCTGGTTCTGCTGGATCCCCCGCCCCCAGCACTGACGGGCATGCACACACACACACATACACAGACAGGCACACACACATACACAGGCACACACATATACACAGACACACACACATACATAGACAGCCACACACATACATAGACAGGCACACACATATACATAGAGACAGATACACATGCAGACACATACACAGACACACATACATGCATACACACACACACAGAGACACATACACGTTTCATGAAACATTTAGAAAGAGGAAGGCGTCGCAGGGATCCTCTGGAAAACCCCTCCTGGGAGAAAGTGCGCACACGGCGCAGCCTCAGTTAGCAGCGTCCTGCCCTCAGGGACCTGAGTGCCATCCCCTCCTGCGCTGCCAGGCCTCCCGCGCCACCTGGAGCCACGCAGGGTGGCTCTCCTGGACTCAGGTCGCTGCTCAGCCACACTGGCCGGCCTCTCCTCCATGTTCTTATTGTAGTAATCTGTGCCTACAGTGACTTTTATCACCTTAACCACTTTTTAAAATACATTTTTAATTGATTTCAGGGAGGAAGGGAGAGGGAGAGAGAGCTAGAAACATCAGTGATGAGAGAGAATCATTGATCGGCTGCCTCCTGCACACCCAATACTGGGGACTGAGCCCACAACTTAGGCATGTGCCCTGGACGGGAATCGAACCCAGGACCCGTCAATCTGCGGGCTGGTGCTCTATCCACTGAGCAAACCGGTCAGGGCTCATCTGGACCGTTTTTAAATGCCCAGGCTGGCGGGATGGCATGCCTGCCCACCGCTGTCGGCCGACCTCACCCTCCCACTCTGGAGCTCTTCGCCTTGTGCACCCATTAAACACCGCCCCCCTCCCCGTCCCCAGCCCCAGCACCCATCCGCTTCCTGTCTCTGGGATTTGGCTAAGCACCTGCGACCTCCTCTTGTCCTCAAGCCACACACACTCCACTCCCTCCTTTCTGCCCCTGAGCGCAGCCCACTCCTCCTGTCCTCCCGGAAGCCACGTCTGTGGAATCTCTTCCTTTTGGCCGAGCTACCATGGAATCAATGGTTGCCTGCAGCCCTTCGAGAATTTTTAAAACTGTACACAAGCAATAAGATAAGTTTAAGAACAATGCCAAGGCCCTGGCTGCTGTGGCTCAGTGGTTAGAGCATCCGCCCAGGCACCCAAGGGTCCTGGGTTCCATTCCTGGTCGAGGGCATGCACCTGGGTTGCAGGTTCGATCCCTGGCCCCAGTCAGCGTGTGTGCGGGAGGCAAACAATCCATCTTTCTCTCTCTCTTGCTCTCTACTTCTCCCTCTGCCCCTCCCTCCCTCTTTTCCACGCGCTCTAAAAATCAGTCGGAAAAAAATATTTGTGGGTTAGGATTAACGACAACAATAAAAAAAAGAATAACGCCCAAAAGCACAAAAGTAGGGATTATAAAAATAAAATTCCGAGCTGTCCTTCATCCACCCACCACTTCCACCCCTCCTAGCCAGCCATTGTTCGCAGCGGGCCGCGTGCTTGTCCAGAATTGTCCTTTGCTTCTGCGGCGTGTGCTGCTCAGTCACAGACGCTCTGGAGCCAGGACGCCTGGGTTTGAATCCTGACCTGGCCTCTGCGTCGGGCGACCTTGAGTCAAGTCACTTAACTTCTCTGTGCGCTGACTCCTTCCGATAAAACTGAGGCGGGCTGGGTATCCGTGTCACGGGGCTGTTTTCTGAGGGTTAACACATTAATAAGTATCCTTAGAATAACGGCAAGTGCGTCAGAAGCCCTACGCAGGTATTCCTTCTGTGCATTTTTATTATTACTGGGCAGCTATTTTTATCTTTGTCACACGAATGGGATTGTGCCATGCACACAGTGCCGGTGTGCTTCACCTGGGCATCTCCCAGGATTAATTCCACCTCAGGTTGTAAACAGCAGCACAGCTCTCGATGGTGTGGTTGTACGAGTTGGATGAAGTCCAGGGTACGAGACACCAGAGCACATGACAGCGTGTCTCAGGGCATGTCCCCATGTGCACCTGAAACTAATACCATGTTGTATGTCAACGGTGATTGAAAAGTAAAAAAAAAAAATGTTGTCCCCAGATGACAATCCTGGGGTCCTGGGTTGGGGGTCACGCGTGTGGGGGTGACCCATCGGAATTGGGGTTTGCTTTGCTCAAGGCGAGCACAGAGTTGCTGATGGCTGTCTCACTCCAGAGGCCGGAGTGAGACAGTGGCTATTCTTTCTTTTCCTTTTTTTTCTTTTTTCTTTTCTTTTTTTCTATTTTTGCTGCAAAAACCTTGATTGTTTCCATTTGATGCAAATGCATGGGAGAGGGCTGCCGGGTGGTGAAAAGAATGCCTAGTGGTTTCAGGGAGAGACTGGGGCGAAAGCCAGACCCTTCGGGGGTACGGGGGGGGCCCCCCTCCAAGGCCTCGGGGCTCGCCTTCGAGCCTTCGGAGCAGCCCACGTGCTGAGTCAGGCGGCGCCCGGCTTCTCCACGAGGTTCCCCTCCTGACCCGGAAGTGGTTCCCGTCCAGCCGGAAGTCGCGGAGCTGAGGGTCTGCACCGGGGATGCCGCTCGGAACGGGCCGGCTCCGGCTCCTCAGCGGGACCTGCGAGGCTCCCGCGGCGCCCTAGCTCTGCCCACTCATCCTGGGGGGGCTCGGGGCGCCCCACGGCGCTGGGTTTGCATCTGCCAGACACGCTCGGGCCCTCGAGCTCCTTCCAAGCCGCCACTCGAGGAAGAAGCGGCGGCCTGTCCTTCGGGCCTCAGCGCGCTCGGAGGAGAGAGGTGGGTGAGGGGCCGCAGAGGCGGGGCGGGCGGGGTGCGGCCGCCACCTCCGCGGGTGGGAGATTCTGACGAGGTTGGGGAGCCAGGGGGTTCGGCCGGAGGGACGTCGGGTGCAGAAGGCGCCGCCTGGGTCCGCTCGGCCCAAACGCTGCCAGAGCCGGAGGCAGGTCCGGGGCGCCGGGGGCACTGCCCGTGGCTGTTCTTACGGGGCCCCCGCTCTCGGCAGGGCTCCTCTCCAAACACGGCTTTCCGGGCGGCCCCTGGAAAGGAAGCCCTGTCCTTCCTGCCCCTTCCCAGGCCCTGGCAGAGCAGGGGCCGGTCCCGCGGGAAGGACGGACTATGTATAACCTGGCAGGAAAGCGCCTTGCGGCCCCGTGACGGGAATAGAAAGTAAACAAATGGGCCGGCATGTGAGTGTGTGTGTGTGCGCGCACGCGCATATATGTCTGTATGCATGCATGCATGCATGCATGTGTGTGCACCTATATACACGTGTGCGTGCACATGCACGTGCATGTGTACGTGTGTGCGCATCCACACGTGTGTTTTACTCACTGCATGGCTTCTTCCCTTAACCCTCCACCCCTATGGACTCTCCCATTTACTTTCTGCCCGTCTTATGTCTGGGAACCCGAGTGCAAAGACAACAAACAGTCAGGAACCGGATCCAGAACTGAAACACGGTATGGCCCTCGGGAGACCGAGAGGCAGGAGAGTGAGGGGGACGCCTGCCCAGGGGAAATCAGCACGGTGTCGGGCTCTGAGCACCACAGCGGGGATCCCCGCCCGGCCACCCAGCAGCTCCCTGACCTCTCACCTCTCTGGGCCACAGTTCCCTCAACATTGAAGGGCTGAAGACGGTCATATCTGCTGGATAGTCACTCTGAGGATTAAGTGAATAAAACTCACAAATTGCTTGGCGCAGAGTCAGCACCGAGCAAGTGTCTGCCGTCATACCTGCCCCCGTCTCTGTGAACCTCGGTTTCCTTTTGTGTCAACTGCTTACACTTCACGCGCAGAAAAAAAGCGATCGCACAGACAGAGGTTCGGCGGGAAAAGTCACTTATCGTTTGGGAAATTTTTCACAAAGACAAGGGGGTCAGAGCCATGTTCGGGGGGCCGGCCGATGAGGTCTCATGAGCAGAAGGCACAGAAGTCCCTCTGGACTTCAGCGATCAGATGGGCGTTTATCCAACACATTCCCGGAGGGGGTAGCCGACAAAATTCAGCCAGCGCAGCAGACAGACCCGGCAGCCCAGCGCCTTCCCCACCAGAAATGGTCACCAGAGGCAGGGCGAGCCCGGAGCGAGGGGGACGTGCCGGGCGCTCCCTGTTTTATGGAAAGGCGTGATCCCTGCATGGGCTGGTGGACTCACAGAAGCATGTGCTCACGAGGGCCGGTGGCTCCTGTTGGGGATCGCTGCCTGTTTGTTGGCCTGGACAACAAGGATTTCCTTCTCCAGGCCAGTGTGTCCTGTAGGGCGGGTCTCCGAAAGAGGAGGTTTCAGAAAGGAACCAGAAAGATGCTGGCCGCCGAGCTCCAGAAATCCAGCTGCCTTCGCCCAGCCCGGCGACTCACAACAGCTTCATTGTGTGGGGGGTGGGGGGATCGAACCGCAGCTTTCCTGCAAGTGTATTTGAACTTGGACCTCGGGTGCATAGAATAGCAGCCGCTCCCAGCCAAGGCACCCCCTCCTTACCCCTCCTCTCCCCCTCTCCTCTCTTCATCTTTGCGAGAGGATTTCGTTCCATTTAAGTCCAGGGGACACGGCAAAAACAACACTCCCAACGCCACTTCCATTTTTGGCAATGGGATCCTTCAGACAGTGAGCAATGGGCCTCGGGCTCTCAGGCCTTTAGATTCTCTGTGTACCTCACACGTTGGTGTTCTCCGCTCACTTCAAGGGGGAAGCTTGAGGTTCATTTGTCAGCCTTTTATTTTTTTAAAGGAGAAAGAGCACCAGTATCGGCAAAAAAGGACAGAGTCACTGATTATTAATGCTGGCAGGGTGGTAGCTAGTCCCTAATCAACTGCCCCATTTCAAAAAAATATATTTTATTGATTTTTTTACAGAGAGGAAGGGAGAAGGATAGAGAGTTAGAAACATCGATGAAAGAGAAACATTGATCAGCTGCCTCCTGCACACCTCCTACTGGGGATGTGCCCATACCCAAGGTACATGCCCTTGATCAGGATTGAATTTGGGACCTTTCAGTCTGCAGGCCGATGCTCTATCCACTGATCCAAACCGGTTTCGGCAACTGTCCCACTTTTCAGATGAGGAAACTGAGGCTAAAGAGGCTCAGAGCATGAGCAGCACTTTGAGAGGAATCGCCAGGATGAGCCGTCTTAGGACACAGGGAGGCTGAAAGCCACACCGTCTTTCCCTCGCTTCCTTGTGCTGATCACTTCCCGTTAGTGTACCGCTCCTTTGGGGTGTAATGAGGTGCACTCAGGAAAAGGAAGCAAAACCCGGCCCTAGAGGAGTTCATGGTGACTAGTTCATTTCATTTTTTTTTTAATAATTTTTATTGATTTCACACAGAGAGAGGGAGAGGGATAGAACCATCAATGATGAGAGAGAACCATTGATCGGCTGCCTCCTGCACACCTCTCACTGGGGATCAAGCCCACAACCCAGGCATGTGCCCTTGACCAGAATCAAACCCAGGACCCTTCAGTCCCCAGGCCGATGCTCTATCCACGGAGCCAAACCAGCCAGGACTAGTTTATTTCTTTTTCTTTGGAGCCATTCCTCCCTCATAGTCCGCATCCCTCTCAGATTTCGCGTCCACTCTTTTTTAATCCGTGGAGTGCTGTCAGTGAGCCACTTAACTGTGCCAGTCTCCTCTTAGCAGACTTCTGTGCATCTCCTCCTGCATGCCAAGAACTGTCCTTGCTCTCCGTTTCTTCTTTCTTCACCCCAATCCCAGACTCATTACCTTCCAAATGACTGGCATTTGGCGGAACTCTGGCTGCCCCCGGGCCAAACTCCGTGTCTCCAGCAGGTCATGTCTGAACAGTTTCTCTTGAACAGCTCACAGGTCATGCTGTCCCGCTCCGCAGCTCACAGCTGATTGCATCCCATGACTCACTAGTTCAGGTCCAAATTCCTGCCCCTGGTTTTCTTTCTTTCTTTTTTAAAAATATATTTTATTGATTTTTTTTACAGAGAGGAAGGGAGAGGGATAGAGAGAAACATTGATGAGAGAGAAACATCGATCAGCTGCCTCCTGCACACCCCCAACTGGGGATGTGCCTGCAACCAAGGTACATGCCCTTGACCAGAATCAAACCTGGGATCTTTCAGTCCACAGGCCGATGCTCTATCCACTGAGCCAAACCAGTTTGGGCCGCCCCTGGTTTTCAAGTTCCCCTACAACCCTTTTACCTACCCTAACGTACTTCCTCACAATTCTCACCTAACTCATCTTGAACTGGTAGAATCTCATTCACCCTTCAAGGCCTGGGGTCAATGATCACTTGCTCTCTAAAAAGTTTCTCTTCCACAGCACGGGCTGGTGTGGCTCAGTTGGTTGGGTCAGGGCACATGCCCAGGTTGCAGGCCTGTTCCCCAATGGGGGGCATGCAGGAGGTCGATAATCCATGTTTCACTCTCACATCGATCTTTCTCTCTCCCTCCCTCCTTTCCTCTTTCTCTAAAAATTAATGCAAGTATTTTAAAAAGAAAAAAAGAGTTTCTCTTCCCTTCCTCTTAGGCATCACTGGGTGCTCCCCTCTGGCACAGGATGGCTCAAACTGCGGCTCATCAGCTGGCTTCTCACCAAAAGAACACAGGGAGCATCCTTCCTAGTTTGCATACTAATGCCAGGCAGAGTGCACATGCTCAGTACATGCCCTGCGTGGCATCAATACCGAGTTCCCGGTACAGCGTTGAGTCCCTCACTGAAACCCAGAGGCTCAGTGAAGACGGCACCTGCGGGTAACCTGACACCAGAGCTCATCATCAGTGACGCAGGCCCACACTTGTAAATGGCAATTATGACGCAAGACACATGTTCCTGAGAGTGTTGTTGTTTAAAGGGGAAACTTCCCTTTTTGGGTGACCAAGGCCAAAGAAGCTGAAAATCCGAGCCGCACTTGGAAAGTTGTCCCAGGACAAGCTGTCTTAGGACACCAGGGAGTTCCCTCTCCCTTTTTGATACGTGATTGGAAAGAATGAAAAAGAAGGTAGTCTGACCTCGCTCATAAATGCTAAGGAACAACAATATTATATTTCCAATGGAAACAATTCTACTTGACTAGCTTAAGGAAGACATATCCAATCTGGAGTTAATAAATAAAATTAACACAGTTTAACCCTGGCCGGATGGCTCAGTTGGTTGGAGTGTCATCTTGTACACCACAGGTTTCAGGTTCCATTCCCAGGCAGGACACACACCTAAATTGTGGGTTCGATCCCCAGTCAGGGTGTGTATGGGAGGTAACTGCTCGATGTTTCTCTCTCACATCAATGTTTCTTCCTCTCTTTCCCTTCCTCTCTCTAAAATCAATAAAATATATTCTTGGATGAGGATAAAAAAAATCACGCTTAGCAACATGAGATTGGGGGTAGGCAAGGATAGTAAGGATTAAATGGATGTGATCATTTTGTTGGACCATTTCAATTACTATTCATTTATTCAAAACCATTTCCCCATCTCCCTGCACCCCACCCCACCATGCTCTTAGCACCAGAATGGCCCTCTTACTATTTTCTTCAAATAGTTTCCTTAAGAACCTACGCTGTTGAGACTAAAAACCACTTGTTTGCTTTTTGTCAGCTCACGTGTCATTTTCACAGTTTTTAAAAAGAATAATTGCATCAGAAAATTGAACATCTCAGGATGATACCAGCCATTAAAACACACACTTCCTGTGATAGGCAGGACCCGACGGCAATTTCACAGAAATCACAATTAGTTCTCCTGGAACAGATCTCATATCAAACAGTTAGCAAGCACGTTTGATAAGGGCGCTGGGAGGATGTTAGCTAGCCATCCTTTATCTCCCCCTTTTTCAATGGATAAGATACTACAACAACAACAACAAAAAAGCACAAAACAACAATTTGTACCCAAGTGACTCCTTACTCTCAAGTTTTCCAAATCCGGAGAAAGGACTTGAGTTGGGAAGTTCATTACTCACAACCTTCGTTTACAAGTCTGCAGAAATTGTGAAGTCTTTCCATTATTATCGAGTTCATTGTGGAGACACGCCATATGTGTGTGTGTGATTAGTGGCTCTGCTCAGAGCGTGAGGAGGAGGTTCCTGTAAGGATGTGTCCCTTTTGTTGTGGCTGCTGAGTCAGCCTGCTCCTGGCTCCTCGCCCTGTGTAGTGGGCATCCACTACTATGTATATTTAGCCCTAAATGCGCCTGTTCATCTTTGATGTCCCAGGAACCAAACCTACTGGGTCCCCTCTGGGTTTGGAACCACATCGTCCACAAAATCATGGCAACCTCTACAGTTATTGGAGTGCATTTGGAGAATCGTTCTCAGGAGTTGAAGATCCAACCTGGCATAAGACATGTTTCCATCCAAACACACCGAGAAGGTTCCCTCTGGCTCTGGCCTTCCTCTGGGAAAGAACCATGTAACCACAGAGAG
>PVJN01062636.1:0-10972 GCA_004026805.1 Lasiurus borealis | reverse complement strand
AGGCAGTAAAGCCTCAAACAGACTGAAATTATAGCAGGAAGATTAAAGTTAGGTGGGGTAGATGGGAGATCAATCAAGGGACTTGTATGCATGCATATAAGCATAACCAATGAACACAGACACTGGGGGGGGTTGGGGTATGCCTGGGAGGGAGGGGGGGCATGGGGAAACATGTATAAAAAATTAATAAAAAAAATAAAATAAAATTATGAAAACTAAAAAAAAAAAAAAAAAAAGATTTGGAAACAGTGTAAGTGCCCATCAGCAGATGAGTGGATTAGAAAACTGTGGTACATCTACACAATGGAATACTACATTGCAATAAAAAAGGATTTCCTACCATTTGCAACAGCATGGATGGAACTGGAGAGCATTATGCTAAGTGCAATAAGCCAGTCAGAGAAAGATAAGTATCACATGATTTCACTCATTTGTGAAATATAATGAACAACATAAACTGATGAACAAAAACAGATCCAGAGACAGAGCAGCATCAATCAGACTGTCAAACCTCAGAGGGAAGGTAGGGGAAGGTGGGGGTAAAGGGGAGAGACCAACCAAAGGACTTGTATGCATGCAAATAAGCTTAACCAATGGACACAGACAACAGGGGGGTGAGTGCATGAGTAAGGGAATGGGGGGGGTGTAAGGACATATATGTAACACCTTAATCAATAAAGAAATTTAATAAAAATAAAATAATAAAAATGTAAACTGAAGTATTAATATGGACAGGACAATTGAATTGAGGTACAATGAAGAAAAAAGTTATAAGGGTGAAAATTGAGGAAGACCTTATAGGAAACATTAAAAAATATGACTATCATAATAAAATTTGTTAGTAATTACTTTAGCTAATAATGCAAAGTAAAGCAACATTTCTTTATTTTGATGGTTCATATAAAATGAAGCATTTCTTTTCACAGCATTTTACCAGTATTGTGGATTATTGAGTTTAATGTTTTGGCTGGAATTCAAGAAAGGACAATTTCCTTATCATTAATAACTTTGGAATTCTAGAAGCTAAGATTGTGGTAATGAAATTTTATGTTTCAGTTACGTATCAATTTTTGAATAGAATACAAATACACATCCAAATCTTTTTGTGTGTCCCAGGCTCTCTAGTTCAAATCTGAAGAACATATGAATTTTGTTTTCATTACCTTTCATCACCATTTTTCTATCCTTACTTCCTCTTTCATCCATGCAATCATTTTGGCTGGGCTATTCGTTGAAACTAATCCACTTTTGATACAATGACATATACAACAATAATTTTTTTTCTTATAACCACAACAATTACTACTTGAGGTTCTTCTTTGTAGAAATTTTTTATTGGTAAGTTCCACTGAAAACACCAGACTGTAAAATCAGACATCTGTGTCTAAAACTTAAATCTGCCTCTTTCATTACGTATAAGTTTTCAGGGGATGTCTATAGACTTATTAAACTATTTACTAGCCTATAAAATAAACACTGACTTGAGCAGGTGGCTGTGGCTTCTAGTTTATATATCTAAGGAGCCAGACACATGCCAGGAATTTGATATGGTCATGTGCTACTTGACAAAGGGGATAGGTCTAAGAAATCCATCGTTATGAAATTTTATAGCTGTGCAAGCATCATTGAGTGCACTTACACAAACCAGGATACTATAACCCTCTACTGTAATTGTACCTGCTGTACTTTTAGGTGACTGGCAACATGATAGGTTTGTTTATACCGGCATCACCACAAACACATGAGTAATAACACTTTGCACTACAACTTTAGGAAGCCTACCACATCCCGAGATAATAGGAATTTTTCAGCTCCCTCATAATTTTATGGGACTGCACTTGTATATGTGGCCAGTCATTGGCTAAAATGACTTTACCAAGTTGATTACAGTTAATAGTATAAATCACTGGATATGTACCTTACATTTTTATTTTCTTCCCTCAATAATGCCTTAAACATTAGAAAACAACTTTCCTTATGTTCTAAAGAATAAATAAATGTGTCCCTCTTAGTGGTAAGGACAAAAATAATTAATGCAATATAGAAATAAATGTGCTCTTGGCTTTTAAAAAGTACTATTTTAGTTTCTAGCGGAAGGTTATTGATATATACTTAAGGAACTTATCAGTTCTTCCCTTGGGCTATGCCTTCACGTAAATGAAGGCATACCACTGGTTGACCGATTGCTATGATGCGCACTGATCACCAAGGGGGTAGATGCTCAGTGCAGGAACTGCACCCTGGTGGTCAGTGTGCTCCCACAGCCAACCTCCCGCAGCTGGCCAGCCTCCCACAGTCCCTCCTCCTGGCTGGCCAGCCGGGTCAGCACCCATTGGGACTGGGCATGTTGGGCCCCATTCGGCCCCAATCTCCAGCCAGGCCAAGGGATTCCTCCCCCATGCATGAATTTGTGTACCGAGTCTCTAGTATATAATATTTTCATAAATATTAGCAGTTTCTCCTTATTTAAGTAGGCATACATGGTTTAGAAGCAATTGTCCCTTCACAAGAACTTTCTGTGTAATAAGTTATGTGAACTTTATATATGTCAAGTCTTGTAACACATAAATGGGAACCATGCTATTTATTGTATGTTCAGTGGTTGGCAAACTGGCTTGCGAGCCACGGTTTGCCGCTCATTGACTAATGAGTTTGCTGACCACTGGGATAGGGGCTTAATCACAGGAACAACAGCCTGTAATTATTGGGATAGAGCGTCTAGATCAGTGGTCGGCAAACTCATTAATTAACAGAGCAGCAGACTGCGGCTTCACGAATAGCATGTGGCTCCCAAACCACAGTTTGCTGACCACTGGTATAGGTTGTAAGGGTTTAAAGAGAAAACCAGCCAATTTCCCAAAACTAATTTAGCTTTTTTTTTACTTCTTTTTTTTTTTAAGCAATCATCTTCAATTAACCACATTTCTCCCTCAGTAATTCTTTTTGTGTTTTTTTTTTTATTTGAAATCTTGATATATGATGTCATTTGATAAATCTTTTAAAAATTATAGCTCAAATTGCATCTACCTTATCAGGATACAAAAATTAGATATAACTAATATATACTCAAAAGATTGCTACACATTGTTTCATTATTTTGGAACTACTGGCTTCCTCCCATTGCCTTGAAGAAATATTAAACACATTTGATTACTTAATCTCTTTTTTTATTTCCAGAAATATAATTTTAAATGTTCCCATATTAGTAACAGACATATTACTCTCAATACATATCTTTATACTTTTTACATTTACTTTATATCTCATATTTAAAATCACTGTTATTTTTTACAAAGTGATTATGATGTTATTTAACTCAGACACTTGTATGGAAGAATCTATGATTATCAGTTTATAATTTTTGTTAGTTTTCATTACTCTCATTAAATTGATATGAAAAATCCCTGGCAAGTTTGCAAAATGACAAATAATTAAAATTTGTAAGCATACCCACCAAATGTTGATTATTCAGACATTATTAAATCATTAATTTTTTTATTCTAAAAGTTTTAAATCATAACATTAATTAAAATTATTTCATTTATTCCATGCTTACTCTTTATCAGGACTATTTAACATATATTTACATGCTTAATACTCACAATTCTATAAAATAAACACTGATTATTATTTTAATTTCATACATGAGAATCTGAGATCTGGCAAGATTATATATAGTGTAAAATAATATGTTATTAAGTGAGAAATCAGGATTTCAACTAAGATCATATGACACCAGAGCTAATAGTCTAAACAATCAAATATTTTTATTCCAAATAAGGGTGGATATTTAAAAATTTACTGGTTATTTTGTGGGATGATAACATTTAACATTAAAATATTTAAATTCATATTTAGCTCTGTAGCCAAAGAACACTTATTGTATAATTTAGTTTAATCTTTTAGCCTTTTTATTAATAACTACAGGCCCGGTGCATGAATTTGTGAACATGTGGGGTCCAACCAGCCTGCCTGGATCAGGGCAGATATGGATGGGAGAACAGGGGAAGGGTCACTTCAGGGGATGGGCCATGGGCAATTGGCAGGCCTGCCCCACCCCCTGGTTGAACTACTGATCAAGGGAATAATTTGCATGTTAAACTTTTATTATATAGGATTAAAATTAACAGTGGAGAAGCATATATAATATGAAATCCACTATTTGAAGACATTTATGTATTATGTAAGTTAATATATATTCTTGCTTTCTATGACATATGTAATATTTTTCTTCCTGTATTATAAGATATTAAAAATGTCATTTAAATACTAGGACCCCAGCACAAGATTCAAAATCATGCAGTGCCACCCACCCTTGAGTCACCAGTCTGGCTTTCCCTGCTCTCTGGGCCCCGCAGACGCTCTGGCCACTGTTGCTCAGGGCTTCTACCAGTGCAGGCCTAAAGAGTTCCCTGCCACCCCACCCCAATGCTGTGCATTCAACCTGCTCCTGTTCAGTTGACCCATTATAGCGTCCCAGTTAATTAGCATATTTTTCTATTTTATTTATATATTTATATATATAATATATGTGTGTGTGTTTGTGTGTGTATGTGTGTGTGTGTATTAGAGGCCAGGTGCACAAAATTCCAGCATGGGGGGCAGGGAGTGTCCCTCAGACCAGCCTTCACCCTCTCCTGCCTGCCTTCCTGATTGCCCCTAACTGCTTCTGCCTGCCAACCTGATTGATACCTAACTGCTCCCCTGCCAACTTATTTTCCCCCAATTGCTCTCCCCTGAAAGCCTGGTCGCCCTCAACTTCCCTCTTCTACAAGCCTGGGAATCCCTAAATGTTCTCACCTGCAGTCTTGATTGCCTCCAACTGCCCTCCCTTACAGACTCAGTCCCTTCCAACTGCCCTCCCCTGCTGGCCGAATCACCCACAACTACCTTCCCTTGCAGGCCATCTTGTGGTGGCCATCTTATGGTCACATGGGGGGAAGGATCTTTGACCACATGGGAGCAGTCATCTTGTGTGTTGAAGTGATGGTCAATCTGCATATTAGATAGAATAGAGGCTTGGTGCATAGTTGGGGGCCAGCTAGTTTGCCCTGAAGGATGTCCTGGATCAGGGTGGGGGTTTCCTTGGGCATGGGGAAGTCTGAGTGAGGGTCCTGTTGTGGTTTTCAGGCCAGCCAAAATCCCCAGTGACCCAAGCAGAAAACCTGGTATCTGGGATTTATTTATCTTCTACAATTGAAATTTTGTAACCTGGAGTGGAGCCAAGACTCTTGCTCACTCTATGGTCTCAGCCATTTCTGGTGGGATTTATTTAATTTCTATAATTGAAATTTTGTATCCTTAAGCTGAGGCCAAGGCAGGGCAGGGCTGTGGAAAGGTTGGCTTCCTCTATCATTGGGAGAAACCCTAGCCTCCTGCTCCCCCAGCTCTGTTGCTGCCGCTATTTTTGTTGGTATTTATTTATCTTCTATAATTGAAACTTTGTAGCATTGAGTGGAGGCCTGGGCTGACCATGGTGTGCGGAAAACAACGCCTCCTCCAATTGCTGGGGAAACCCAAGCTTTCCTCCTGCTCACTCAATGGACACAGCCATCTTGGTTGGGGTTAATTTGCATACTCACTCCTGATTGGCTGGTGGGCATGGCTGCTGGTGTAATGGATGTACGGTCAACTTGCATATTACTCTTTTATTAGATAGGATACATATAGATGGTATGATGAATCTTACTTAATACCAAAATTTGAAGAACATAATTGAATTATTTTACCATAAACTTATATTATACACATAATTATACAAATTTTGTCTTTAGATACACCTTGGCATTTTCCTAATATATATAAATATTTGAAACTGAAATGTTCTTTGTACCAAGTAAATATATGTTTAAGCATTGTCTTTTACAAAGCTTCTCTTTTCAGCAAGATGATATAAGAAATATGGGTGGTGGATAAATATCTCTAAAAATATTAATCATAAAATCATAAAAATATATAACACAACCTGTATTTAATAAGTGTGTTTAAAACAATAACTAGTGCTAATAAATAGTATTTGATTTCCATTAATATTGAAATCAAATTTCTGATTCCAAATCAGCCTTTTTGTCTACAGATGATCCAATCAGTTGCCAGTTTATCCAGGTTCTCTCTCAATGGCTTCTAATTTTTAAGATAATTTGTCCCTACAGGGTGTACACCCACCCACCATCTGCCATGTCAAGTTTTCTCTATTACTTAAGAAAAATGATTTGTACAATTAAAAACAATGTGTTCTGTTCAAATTAGGATATGTTGACACATGGTGTTTGCTTAAATTTATGAATATGAAATCATACAGTATTCATATTTTAGAATTTTAAAAAAGATTAAAAGTAAATTACTTTAAAACTACATAAACCTAATGCACAAAAATAATTTAGAGAAACTAGAGGGTACATAATATATCCATATAAAACCTGAGCAAGAGTGGATTTGAAATATTCTTGAAAAATATGGTGCACAAGTTGTTTTAAATCCAGGAAAATATCTCTTGAGCATTTTTATGAAAGTGATGTAGATATTTACATGGTGATTTATATAAAGTTTTATTTCAGATACACCACATAAATGACCAGAGTTGTTTAAAAAGAAAATAAACTGTTAGGAACACAAGTTCAAAATTAACACATGAGGTGTCATAATTGAGCTGTAAGATGATGAATTTTTATTTGAGAACATGTGTCAAAATAACAATGGCTTTGTACATTAGATAAAATAAGTATCCTTGAGCTAAGCTCAATTATCTGGTCTGTGCAGATTTTAAGATATTTGATCCAACAAACACTGGACTTTGGAAGACCATAGTTTTGTGGTTTCACAGATTGAGAATAAGCAACTTTTGATCATTTAAATGTCAGGATCTAATATTATTTCACTCAACAATAGAACCCAAGAACAGATGTCTACTGAATACGAAGGCACATAAAATTATTTTCTTATGTTAACCCTCAACACTTTTATGAGACTTTTATTTCTTTATTCCTCTTATTTTTCTGACATCAATTCCTATTTCCATAGAAAATCCATTTGCGAATCCCCTAGGTCATATCTACTAAAACATGGTTTTATGATGTCACAATCTTATATTTGAAGGAATTTACCCCAATTCAAATTTGGCATTTACTTGTGAGATTTTTCTATTTAATGTCTGTGTTCTCTTATGTTGCTCACCCTAAAACTACCTGAATTGAAACAGTTAATGAATGGTAAGCATCATGTTCCTCTTCCTATCAATTTCAAGATGTTTCAGGGACCATGTAATTGAATGTATATTGTATATTGTGTATTAGGAATATATTCAAATGTATATTGAGGAAGGGGTAACCAAGATGGTGGCATAGATAAACACCTACACTGCTGCCTTCCATAACAATTTTAAAACTACAACTAAAAGACAGAACGGACATCATCCAGAATCACAGAAAAGTTGGCTGAGTGGAAATTCTACAACTAGAAGGAAAGAGAGGGGCTCACAGAGGCCCAGAGGAGCTGCAAAAAGCTGAGGTACAGAGACACACACATGGAGAGAGTGGGTGCCAGAGTGAGTACCTAGCTGGCTTTCTCTGGCAGGAGGGAGACAGAGACTTCCAATGGCATTGAATGCCTTATCCTATGACACTAAACCCCAGGTCCAGTGAAAACTCATACGGGGAGAATTGGGACTGTGAAAAGGGAAAAGTACATGGAAATTTAGGGGAGTCGCAAAAGGGCAGAAGTTGGGGGGCAAGACTGACTGCTGATTGTGCCGCTGGCTTTCACAAGTGGGCGAGAGACAAATCATCCCAACTGCACAACTTCTAACTCTACTAAACCCCAGATTCGGGAGAAACCCTAGGAACCCAGATTCACATGGTCCTGGAGCACAGGGGAGCAGGAAAGGAAGCAGTCTAGAGGCACTGCAAGAGCATGTGTGGGCTCACAGGGACTGCTCCAGTGATTATCCAGTCACTTGAGACTCAGGGGCTGTGGAGGGCGGGGCCGACTGGAAGGCAAGGCAGTCCGTTAAGCCCTGAGACTCCCCCCATCCCAAGCTCAACAGAGAGGCTTTTGCAGTTTTGTTAAGTCTAGTATCATAAGGTTGAATCCAACACAGAAGTTCTCCTGGCATAGTGAAAATGCTGAGACGAAGAGATCACAAACAAAAGAAATGGAGGAAAATAAACAACTGGATATAGAGGTCAAAACCATGGTTATACGGTTTTTCAAGAATATCCTAGAAAAGATGGATAAAGTTAGCAAAACCCAAGAGGAGGTGAAAAAGAACTAACTATATATGAAAAAGGACCTTCTAAAAATTAAACATACACTAACTGAAATAAAACATATTATACAGAGACCTAACAGCAGAGTAGAAAAAGGCAAGAATCAAGTCAAAATTTTGAAATATAAAGAATCAGAAAACACTCAACTGGAAAAGCAAGAAGAAAAAATAATCCAAAGATGTGAAGATAATGTAAGGAGCCTCTGGGACAGCTTCAAGCATACCAACATCAGAATTGTGGGGGTGCCAAAAGAAGAGAGAAATCAAGATACTGAAAACCTACTTAAAGAAATAATGACTGAAAACTTCCCACATCTGGTGAAAGAAATAGATTTATAAGTCTAGGAAGCGTACATAACTCCATATAAAAGGAATCCAAAGAGGACTACACCAAGACACATCATAATTAAAATACCAAGAGCAAAAGACAAAGAGAGAATATTAAAAGCAGCAAGAGAAAAACAGTTCATTACCTACAAGGGAACACCCATACAACTGTCAGCTGATTTCTCAACAGAAATGATGCAGGCCAGACAGGAATGGCAAATAATATTCAACGTAATGAATAGCAAGAACCTACAACCAAGAATACTCTATCCAGCAAAGCTATCTTCAGAATAGAAGGGCAGATAAAGAGCTTCACAGATAAGACAACGCTAAAGGAGTTCATTAACTCCAAACCAGTATTATATGAAATGCTGAAAGGTACTCTTTTAGAAGAGGAAGAAGAAAAAGGTAAAAGATAAAAAATTATGAACAACAAATACATGTCTATCAACAAGAGAATCTAAAAATTAAGTGAATTAAAAATTTGATCAACAAAATAAACTGGTGAATATCATAGAATCAGGAGCACAGAAAGGGAGTGGACTGATAATTCTCAGGGGGAAAGGGGTAAGGAGTGAACAGGGAGAGACTGGGCAAAAATCATAAACCCATGGATGAGGTCAACGGGAGGGAGGTAAGGGTAGAGGGAAGGGTGGGAGCCAGGTGAAGGGGTGCTATGGAGGGGAAAAAAGAGAAACAAATGTAATAATCTGAATAATAAAGATTTAATTTAAAAAATGTATATTGAATTTTGGAGACAATAGTATGGACAATTATAAGTTTTAGTAAAGCACAATACTTTTAAATCAGAAGTAAAATTAAAGACTATATTAATTAGTAGGTGTCATTTAAGATATTCAAGAACAATCTTCCCATATTCCAACAAGTTGCTTTCAGTTTGCCAATAGTTCTGAACACACTTAACACGCAGAATATTGAGACATTTTTTTAAAAGGCAAGACAAGCTAATAAACAACTTTTTAATGATTTTTCCAAGAATTTTTCGTTGCAACAAAGATGCTGTTTACAAAATTAAAAACACAAATTTTGTAGAGCTTTTTAAACAAAACAATTTAAAGCTTCAAAAAATATATATACCCAGAACTAAATTCCTATGATGACAATCAGGAATTATATAACTGCCTATATCTACGCTTACCGGATTTTCATTTATTTTCATGCAGCAATTCTCCTCCTCATTTTAAAAACCACAACAGAATTATATAATCTGAAATAAATTCTAAATATACCTGATTTAGTGTTTTATTATTACAAAATCAAGCATTTTGGGATTAATTTCTATTCTGATTTCAATTTAAATTATTTGCTGAAACCAATATGTATGTAATATTTATATATATATAAATACACATAAATTTTCTATTTTTCTTCAAACAATGGTGGCCATAATTTTAGTAGTTACTGGAACAAATACCATCCATGATATTACATAAACTATCTCTCTACCTTTTTTAAGTTTCTAAAATCAACAAGTACTTAAAAATCTAGAAATATCTCTTTCATCATGTGCATTCTGGAGGGATCTCATTCATCATAATGAACCCAGACTGTGGTTTCATTAATGTACAGAGGAGCTGCTAGCCATTATCCCTATGCCAGGTGGAGAGTACTGTCCGGCAGATGTTTGTCATATCTTTCAAGGTCAACCAATACTATATCCAGTCTCCAAACTTCATGCAGCCTCTAAATAAGAGATAATCCATCTGTCATGGTTCTTGTTTCAATTTCCCAGGTACTTCCAAAAGCTGGCATTTTTACACCACCCTGTTCCCAGGGCCCACATCTTCATTTTAGGCAGATGTGTACACTCTGCATCAGCTGACACCTCAGAATTCTAGTTGTTGCCTTCCTGAGCTCTCCACTGCATCAAGTGAGATCTAAACCCTAATTAAACTCATGGGATTTTTAGGGCAGTCTAACTATTCTGCACGATACTGTAATAGTCAATACACAATGTTATGCATACATTGAAACTCATACAACTCATACAAAGCATGACTCCTAATATAAACTATGGAGTTAATTCATTACTGGAAACAACTCTACCACAATAAAAGAAAATGTTAATAGGAGAAAATGGGAATTGAGAAACTGGGTGATATAAGAACTCTTTCTACTCTGTACTCTTAATATTTCTGATTTAGTAAGCATAAAGGTCTTGATTATCATGTGGGAGGAGGAGTGGGAAGGAGCATTGCTGTAATTTAATTCCTTGTTATTCTAGGCTGGGTCAATTTGAGCAAGATTACTTCCCATTTAGAGCAGTAACCATTGTAATGCTGCCAGCTTTTGGTCTTGAGGAGCAATTTTAATGAGTTCAATTTTGCAAACAAGTATAGCAAAGTTAAAAATAACCATCCT
>PVJN01062635.1:0-10972 GCA_004026805.1 Lasiurus borealis | reverse complement strand
CCCACCCATCCACCTACTCACCCCCCCCACACACACACTCACTCACCCATCTACTCACCCTCCCATTCACACACACTCACCCCTATACACCCCCAACACACACATTCACCCCCATGCACTCCCTCCCACCTCACACACAAGGACAAACTTCAGTTCACTGGACTTGGTGGCATCCATTAGTCGGCAGCTTCACACGGAAAGCAGCCATGAGAAACTGCTTGAAAGGCACGCTTGTAACATTCGTTTCCATTAGAAAATGCCTTTATTGCCATTAAGAGAACCCCAAACAGATCTCGTTTTCAGGAACGTGTTAACCAGCTGCGCCTGGAAGCCAGCCATTTCCGGGGTCCACCAGAACACCCCGCCCCTCCACCCTGGAGACACACAGCAGAGACACTTCTGGGACGGACAGAGGGTCGTGTGGCACCCACGTCCGCAGCCTATGGTTCCCCCCCATACCCCCTTCCCGCCATCCTAAGTATCACACAGTAACACCTCCATTAGCCCACCCCCACAGGCCCGAGCAGCTAGAGCGCCGTCTTAGAGGAGGGAGGGGAAGAGTTCATTACCATCTTAGGGCCTGTCTCTGAGCCGGCCCCACCGGCAGCTGTGAAGTGACCCCAACACAGAGCTCGCTGTGTGCCCCGAGGAGTTTCTGAAGTCCTGCGCTTCCTGCAAGCACGGAGGGGAGGGAGCAAAGCACAGCTGGGGGCGACCACTCTGGTCCCTGTGCGGGCAGGCAGCTGAAGGAGGGGTGCGCACACTCGCCGTTAGAATGAACCCGTTCCAAACAGTTCCTCTTTGGCGGAATAACATCGGGGCTCACAGCTGCCCCCTCAGCCCGGGTCTGTCAGTCTGAGGCCCTGGGTCTCTGCGGGACGGGGCCAGCCTCCACTAAAGCGAGCGCCAGTCTGTTACTCTCACGCAGAACCGGGGACAACGGACAGAGCTGCCCACACCCCGAGCAGTGCCTGGACAAAGCGTTCTTCGCCCGGCTTGGAGCAGGCTCCCGGCCTCAGCACACGAAGACACGCATTCATCATGCTAAGCGGGCGCCCATGCCAGGCCCCTGGCTCAGGCACCAGGAGGGCGCCCACACCAGGCCCTGCTCGGGTGCCCACGGCGGCCCTGTCCATGCAGCGCGTTTTCTGGGTGTGACCCTGGGGAGTCAGGTCCACGTGACTCACACGTGTGTACCGCCTGCCTGGCTTACATGCTGGCATCATTCGTCTCTCTCCCTGCTGAGCAGACTGTGTGAGCCGCAAAGGAACCACTAGTGACAGTAACTAATCCAAGCGTCACTGCGGTAAGGAACCGACCCCTGCCCCGGCTCATGGAGCGGGAGCTGCACCTCATCTGGTGCTCACACCTCGGACCATGCAGGAGCACAGCTCTCAGCAGGCTGCTGACACGCATGTCGGCAATGGCGTGGGCTTTCCTGCAACGCCACGACAGTGTTAGCCATGGCCTGGCCATGCACTGGGCGTGGCTGCAGCCGGGCTCCAGGGAAAACCATGCTACATGTGAGCCGACAATCCCGTAGTGCCAGGAGTTTAATCTCCGAGTCACTTTTATTCATGGGGATTCTTCTGCTTTCAACGTAAGGAAGATGCTCCACCTGGGGGAAAAGCCCTTCTAGGAGTGGTACGGGTGTCTGGGCGACAAAACAGGTAAGAGGTTACGGGGGAACTGATTAGTCTTAGGAGAAAAGCTAAGCTGAGAGCAGATGGGAGCTCCAGGTCTAACTCCCGTCCATGTGACGGCGAAAGGCAGTCAACCTTGGCTCAGTCCTCCATCTGCAGAGAGAACGTTGCCCTGCTGCCGCATCAGCTCATGGAAGACAGCTTTCAGGAAAAGACACGCGTGCTGGCACCTGGGAGGGCCCACCAAGCACCACCCCAGGGCGATTAAAACGGGGCCCGCGAAACGTTTGAAATCTTAGCCCTCAGTGCACGAGGCACGCTCCCTGGAAGAACTTCACCCAGAGACCATGCAAGTATGTCCACCTCTAACAGCAATGCTACCACCGCACAGAACGTGTGGAAGGTTCCAGAGAAAGCACTGCCACGCATGGGGTTGACAGACTCCTCAGAGTGAGTCAGAGTGATTGACAGCATGGATGGAGGTATTCAGACTAAGTGGAGAAAGGTGCGAGTCGGCTGTAAGAAACACTAGTACAGTGGTACCTCGAGATACGAGTTTAATGTGTTCTGTCACCTTGAGGTGTAGGAAACGATGAGACGCTCGAATCGGGTGGGTCGTGTGCAGCCGGCCGATCCGAGTGATGACTCCTATCTCAACAGTTGCTCGTATTTCAAAGCAAAAATCGCTCGCTCGGCGGCTCGTATGTGAGGGCACTCGTATCTCGAGGTGCCACTGTATTGTGGGGCTTCCTCAGACACAGGAAGCAAAATCTCATCACTGGGTCCAGTCTGTATGTAAACCAGCTTCTCACGAACGCCTGAGTGTCCCCGTCTGACACCCGAGAGTGGAAGGATGTCTCCTGCCCCGAGGCCTGGGTGAACACAGCCTGACGAGGCCTGGACCAGAGCGCCACAGGCCGAGGCCAGAGCCCGCCCCGCTCACCTTCGCGCCACTGAGAATAATGAGGCGGAAACTGGTGTGGCTCAGTGGATAGAGCATCAGCCTGCAGACTGAAGGGTTCCAGGTTCGATTCCAGTCAAGGGCATGTACCTGGTTGCAGGCACATTTCCAGTAAGGGGCGTGCAGGAGGCAGCTGATCAATGTCTCTCATCGATGTTTCTAGCTCTCTCTCCCTCTCCCTTCCTCTCTGTAACAAATCAATAAAATATATTAAAAAAACAAAAGGAAGAAAGAAGAATGGGAACACGTCAAAGATCAACTCACAAACCCTGCTGTGAGCTTCCTTGCTCTTCTCTTACCCACTCCGGCGGCCTTTGTTTGGATTGTAAAATTGAGTTTAGCACTTTGACCTTCCCCTGCAAATAAAACCTTTGATGTTAGTTCTTAGACAAAAAAGAAAGGAATTAAGTTAACAACCGAAAACAAATGAAGATGCAAGGGAGGCATAAATGAGAGAGGGCCCAGTGAGTGTGAAAATATGCTGTTGGGGTTCAGAATAATTTAATAGCTCTTCATGATTTCGTATGTGTCTGGAAACGGGATAGACACGTGCCCTGAGCCCGTCACGAGAGGTAGGATCCCGGCATTGGGTACGACGTTCCAGGACAGGGTCAGAGTGACGTTCCTGTTGCCCCTGCGAAGTCACAGAAACAGACGTCAGCGGACACCTCTAGGCCAAGGAGAGCCGTCACCAAAGTGCTCAGGCGTCAAAGCGCTGCTCAGCACCAGCCCCTCCTAAGCGGAGCCCCAACCTACAAACAGGAACCTTTAACTCGAGGACACGGGGACAGGGGGACCCCAGCTGTCCTGAGGCCCCGCCACGCCCTGAGCTCTCTGGGTTCCGAGAGCCAGCGCCCGCGGCCAAAGTGAGGACGGCAGAGAAGAGGAGCCCAGACGTGGGGGGAGCAGAGGAGCATGCGCGGGCCCCAGCTCTACGCCTGCCTCGCCGGCACAGGGGGGGCACAGCTGCTGGAATGGAGGCGTCAGCCACGACCCAGACAACTCCTCTAGCTCCTCGCGGTGTGCGAGGAAGCGGAGGTCCAGAGACCTCAGAGCCAGCTGGGCCACTGCCACTTCCTCATCAATCCCTGGCAAGTTCCTCTTCTGTCCCCAGAACCTGGGCGGGGCAGTCCCACACGCATGGGGCGGGGCCTGTGCACCCGGAGCAGAACCTCGGGCCTGGGATCTGGGGCGGGCCCTGTGCACCCGGAGCGGAGGCCTCGGCCCGGGGCTGACCGTCACACACGGAGCCCAGACCTTAGATCAGGGTTGAGAGTCTTTCCCCATCTTCCAGGTCAGACCTATATAAATACTTCACTTCCCTCCCCATCTTCCCCTTTTCTACCCTCTAATACTTTTCTTTAAAAATACAAGTACAGCCGAAACCGGTGTGGCTCAGTGGACAGAGCGTCGGACTGCGGACTGAAAGGTCCCAGGTTCGATTCCAGTCAGGGGCATGTACCTTGGTTTCGAGCACATCCCCAGTAGGGGGCGTGCAGGAGGCAGCTGATCGATGTTTCTCTCTATCCCTCTCCCTTCCTCTCTGTAAAAAAAATCAATAAAATATATTTTTTAAAAATACACCTTCCTCTCCCCTTCCCATTTCATTAAATGTGAAAAACATGACAAAGAAGTGCTTACTTGAGACCATTTCCATCGTCAAAGAAAAAATACTTTGTTTTCATGTCTTTCAGCAGCAGCTTCGGATTGTCACCTCTCAGAACTATCTTGTCCCAGAGGACCACCTGGTTCAAAGCCTACGAGAAAGGAAACAGTTACATTAACTCGGCAGAAATAGCGCCTCTGTCCACTGACATTACAAGTGTTGGTAAGATTAGCTCACCACCACTGAGCCCACTCGGAGGGGATGCTACACCATCCGCCTCCCACCGGCATGGACCCGCAGAGGCTGCCCCTGCTGCCGGCCACCTCCTGCCATCTCGTGCTGCCACGCACGTTCCCCTGCCAGGTGGTACCAAAGAAAGAAAACTTTAACGTCTTTTCTTAAAGTGAAACACAGGCACATCATTGCTTTATTATGGCAAAATTCTAGACTTCAGACCACCTTTCAAGCCACCTTCTGACACGTCATAAACGAACCGTTAGGTTAAGTCAGGAGCAAGAAATGGAGTAAAAGCCCATTGGGCATCACTACCAAATCCCAAGCCATGTCCTCCCTAAACCACCCCTCCCTGGCGTGGGAAGCCGATTGCTGAGCATGCGCCGGCCAGCTAACAGGAATGTGGGCTCGTGACTCCTGAGAGGGGGTTCAGACGGCCCCTCCAAGTCTCCTCCTCAGACCACACAGGAGCGTCACAGTGGAGGGACAGAGTCAGCTCAGGCCGAGGGAAGCGACTTTCTCTGGGTTCCCTCCCTCACTCACTGAGGCACCAGCTGTCCCTGCCTCACGGCAGGACCCCGGTCACCCTGGGAGGCCAGACCGTGAACGTCACTCAGGTGCACCTGGCGCCAGACCAGACCTGTTTGTCCGGATGGTTGGCTGGGACCTGGACAGGGTGTGTTCCCAGTTCTCTTCGCATCCTCCGGCCTCTCCCGTTTTAACGCTTCGGTGACTCTCCAGGGCAGCGAGCTCCTTCCTCCCAGGCCGAACAAAGTACCCGGTGGAAGAGCTGTGCCCGCAATAATGTGCTGCCCAATCACTGACTGAGGCCAAAAACGAGTGAACCAAAAACCTCGCCAACAGAAAACCTGGTCAATGTGTCACCTCTTAAAAACCAACACACCTCAGAGGAAATGGAGAAGTAGGCTCCTTTCTAACCACAAACCACTCCAGTCTGTGCCGAGAGCAAACATACGAGTACTTAGGGATCAGCCACACAGCAGTTCCTTTTAACTCTGCAGACCTCACCTCTGTGCTTTAACTCGCTCATCAGAATCATTTACTGTATGCTTTAGAACCTAAGTCCTCTGTTTTCGTAGCATTCTGTATTAATACCTCAACTCTCACCCTAGCTATAACAAAAGCTTGGAATCAGACTGAACTAAAAAACTTCTATCATAAACTGTTTTAATATATTTTAATGTAATAGTTTAATAACTTCTAATGACAAAATCTGATGAACTCTAATATAGGATTAAAAAAGACTACCTTAAGTATTCAAATAGGATCCCATACAACTCCAAAACAAAGGAAAATTCTCAAGACAGGTATTTATTAATTGCATAGGTATGGCTCACACACTATCAAAACAGCTCAAACTGTGTGTGTGTGTGTGTGTGTGTGTGTGTGTGTAAATATTTAGCTGGGTTATAAAATAACCTCAGAAATGCTTCAAATACAGTTATCTTTACAGTTTTTTATTACATGTCTGGGTAACCAGAGTTCTAAGCGCAGATCACAAATTTTATCGATTCAGATGTCCCGATGGGTATCTTTCTAATTCCAGCTGTCCAGAGGGAATACTTCAGCTCAAAGAATCCATCCTACAGCTGGCTTGGCCCGCTGGCTCGGGGGCCTGGGAGTCATCCTGTGCCCAACAGGTCACCCACCATTGCCTTCCCAGGAGGGGGCATGCCGGAGGCAGCCAATCAGTGGTTCTCACTTACACCAATGTTTCTCTCTCTCCCCCCATTCCTTTCCAAAATCCATAAAAAACGTTTTTTTAAAAAATCCGACAGCTGGGTGGCAGTGCCACTCTCCATTTCCCACAATGCTCAGTTCAACAGCCTCCTTCCTGACGCTGTCGCTGCACGTGGCCTCCACGGGTTTCGATCACAAACATTTGAACAGAAGCCCCTAAAGAGGCGCCTTTCTTTACAGACCCCGGGCTCACACTCGCTGCCCCTGTCACAGCACCATCGCAGGAGCGAGCCTCCCACAGGCTCCTGAGAGGCCGTTTCCTCACCAGCTTCTCGGTTTCTCATCCTTTAAGTAAAGTGGTGAGCAGCTCACCAGGCCCTGGCATGGCAGCGGTGCCGGGCCCTGTGGCGTGTGCCTGGACCGCGGGCAGCCTCTTCACCTCTGACCCGATAACTCTGCAGGAATCCATCACGGGAGGGTCCGTTTCTTTAAAACTGGACGATACAACCCACTCCACTTTGCACAAGGTCAGTGAATTTGCCGAGTGTCAATGAATGAATGAATGAATGAATGAATGAATGAATGAATACACCAGACAGCAGGTCCACCTCGTGCCTCCAGAATCCCTCGCCGCCTCCAGAGTGTGAGCTCACACGTTTTCGGAAGCAGGCAGCCAGCCCCGACTGGGGGACTGAGCATTACTGTCAGCCCAGGTACAGTATGAGCCAAGTGCAGCTTCTTTCCCTTTTCAGTTTAAACTGAGAAACACACAAACAGATTGGCAGTTTCTAGACTGGCAGGTAAGGCAGCCGAGAAGTGGCCACACCTGGTACCGAGCAAGAAGGTGAAGGGACGGAAGCACTGAAACCAGCAGCGCTCTCTTAGGCCCCCGGGGCGTCCCTCCATGCACCCTGAGCCCACAGCGCCTGAGCTACGGCTGCCAGGGGCTGTGATTAACACTGAACCACGCAGGTCAGGTATTCTGCATATTCAAAATTTACATTTTCCATAAAAAATAAGATGTGGCATATCTGCTAAAATATTGTATACTTACGTTATTTTTTGTTGAATATTCTGCCGATAAATAAAGAAACAACTGCTTAACATTCCAATCAAATATATTCTCTAGATGTACACAAATTAAGGAGCATATAAATCATAAAGCAGCACATAGCTTTAAGACAATCTCAGTCAGGCTTAAGTATTCACAGCAGTACTAACACCGAAATAGAAAGAAAGTGACCTAGAAACGTACCGAGCCTCTAATTCAATGACAATATATAGAAGAGAAGAGGATTCCGTGTTTCAAGCACATGGCTCCACTAAAGTTCCAAAGTCTAGCCAATCATCACACTTTAAATGGGATGACACGCAAACATCGACAACAGGCCAGTAATTAAATCAAGTGTAACAAACTGTACATGTTGCTTTTGGACACGTGTCCATAGGGAGCAAACCTCTCCATCCATGGAATGCCTCAGTAGAACATGCAGCGGTCAGCAATTTGCTTTCATCAGTTTATGAGTGAAAAAAATCACTGGGATTAATTATAAGACTGAGAAATTGTCTGAGCTTGTGTGCGGATTTGATTAAACATGTCACATAGTATGTGTTTACATGCTGAGAGCAGCACACTCATATGTGAGCACAAGTTTAGAGTCCCAATGTTAGAACAGGGAAACCAGGATAGTAGCTAACCCCTAGCTCTTTCCCTCCGGCTGTCTCCACACCGCAGTCTTTGTCTGTTCCATAATTGTATGTACCTGTGCGGTTTTTTACTTAATCTCTTCACCTCCTTTCATTCCGCTCCCCTCCCTCTGACATCTGTCTGTCCCTGTGCCCAGGCCTCTGCTGCTGTTCCTCAGAGACATGAGATCATGCGATGCCTGACAACTGAGTCAGGGCGCGACCCCTTTTCCCTTAGACTGGTTGGTGTGAAGGCCCTGTCCTGAACCATAAACATGTAAGAGTTGCATAAGTCATGTAAGAGTTGCATCTTACTGGTCATGTTGAATAAGGATGCGTCTGATTGGTTAATTGTTGGTACCAGAAACCCGGACTTTTTCCATAGATGGGGTTACATATATGCTGACATATATGCAATTTGATATGTGTACTATTTTGTTGTATTAACAAGCTTCAAAACTCCTTATGTCAAACTTTCTGAAGATGTTAACATCATAGATATTTTTACGATTAAAAATGTCAAATTTCATGCCAAAAAAGAGCATTTGTGGACAGTTTTAATTCATTATTTTGAAGAAACGTGCTGCTGAATACTTTGGGAAACTTATGGTGAACAATGCTCCACCTCAAGATACTTGTGAACGCTGGTTTCAACGCTTTAAAAGTGAGTATTTTGATATAAAAGACAAAGAGCGTCCAGATCAACTGAAAAGGTTTAAAGACCAACAATTACAAGCATTATTGGGTGAAGATGCATGTCAAACTCAAAAACAACTTGCAGAAAGCTTACAGGATGCTCAGCAAACAATTTCCGATGTTGCATAAGGATGTGTCTGATTGGTTAATTCTTGGTACCAGAAATGTTTGTATAGTAGGTGTACCGGACTTTTTCCATAGATGGAGTTACACATATGTTGATATATATGCGATTTGATATGTATGCTATTTTGTCGTACTAACAAGTATGAACGAGGAGGAATGAACACGATTTTACTGATGAAAACAAAGGCCTAGAAATTTCCAAGGTCTGGCTGAGAGTCACACTAAACAGCGCGCATATCATTACGGCAACACAGAAAGGCACTGAACGCTTTCTCAAAGGATATCCGCCGTGATGTCGAAGTTAATGAAGCCCAGGTCACTTTTCTCTCTGGGTCCCGTGAAGTCCTCCACGTTTTTCCTGGAAGAGAGAGAAGCTTTACCATCCTTGGGGCCTGTCAGCATACAAACCGCACATCCTTCCTTAGGAGACAGTTGTGTGCACCGGGGAAAGCAACTCCACAAGGAAACAAGTATCAGAGAACCCAGTGAATGTGAAGCAGGATCAACTTCCTGATCGGTACTAATAAAAGGGCAATATGCAAATCAGTCACCACCAAACAGCAGGCTGCGTGGGGCCACCAGGCCGTCAGGAGGGTTAGTGAGAGACGACCAAACGACTGAACAGCAGGCTACGTGGGGCCACCAGGCGGGACAGTGAGAGGCGACCAGGCCGGCAGGGGGAGGGGACAATTAGGGGCGACCAGGCCAGCAGGGATAGCAGTGATGGGCGACCAGGACACCAGAGGGGGGCAGTGAAGGGCAACCAGGCCAGCATGGGGTGGGGGGTAGTTGGAGATGACCAGGCTGGCAGAGTGGGCAGTTAGGGGTGATCAGGCCAGCAGGCAGAGGTGGTTAGGGGTAATTAGATTGCAGGGGGGGAAGGAGGGACAGTTAGGGGCAACCAGGTAGGCAGGCAGGTGAGCAGTTAGGAGCCAGCCGTCCCGGACTGTGAGAGGGATGCCAACTGCTGGTTTAGATCCGGGAGACACAGGCAGTCGGACATTCCCCGAGGGGTCCCGGACTGGAGAGGGTGCAGGCTGGGCTGAGGGGACCCCACTCCCCGCCCCCCCCCACAGTGCACGAATTTCGTGCACGGGGCCTCTAGTTCAATATAAAAGCCCACCTTCCTCCATTTCCATGCACCTCCAGAGAACCCCTAACAGAACCCAGTGGGGGGAAGGCAGAGACTGCTCAAAGGAACGCCTGGACAGAGGAGGTGGGTCAAGCCATCTGGCAGAAGGCGGGCGGAACGTACTGGGCCTCCGGGGAGGCGTGCTGACTGTGTCTGTCCAGGGCGTATTGTGCACAGCCACCTCCCAGTGGGGGGCGTTGAGTAGAACCCCCACTTCAGACGAAAGGGGATGATGAAGGCCCAGAACGGGAAGAGCCTGGCTCAAAACCCACCTGGACGCTGACAGCTGTTTGGTGTCCGCTATGCACCAGCCCTGCCACCCCGGCCCCTGCCACCCCCAGGGGGGCGGGCGCAGAGGTCCTGTGCACCCCGGGGCTGGGTTTGGCACCCAAAACACTGCGGCTAACAGGCGTCAGCTTAGCAAAGCAAAGACCAAACTAACACAAAACTAAGACAAAACTGCGGGCGGGCGGTAGGCAGTGGGTGGAGGACCCGCAGGCGGGAGGCCCTGAAAAATGGGGGGGGGGGGGGAGGAGGCAAACTTGTCAGGGCCGGAGCCGCAGAGGGGAATGGAGGCTCGCACCCAGGACCGCCGGTCGGGGCAGGAGAAGGCCCGCGTCCCCCCCCATCCTCTGTGTCTGGCCATCTCGCAGGCTCAGGCGGGCGGCTGGCTCCCACCAAACCAACACCCCGCCGCCCGGGGCGCTCGGACGGCCCGATCCCTCCCTGCACCCGAGCCCCGAGCCTGGAGCCCTGAGCCCCCTGCACCCGGCCGTCCTCGCCAATGGAAAGCCGCCGGGAGCGGGCAGCCCTGCTGGGGCCGCGGCGGGCACCGGGGGGAACGCCCCACCGGGCGCACGGGGTCCACGGCCCGCACGGCTGTGCGGGAGCCCACGCGGGGGCCGGGGACCAGGGGGCCCAACCGGACGGGCGGGAACCCGGGGGATCCAGCCGGGGACCGGGGACCAGGGGAACCTGCCGGGCGGGCCGGGGCCGCGGGGGACTCAACCAGGAACCGAAGGCGCGAGGACCCACCAGGGGACCGGGAACCAGGGGACACATCCGGGGACCCGGGGCCGGGAGCCGGGAAGGCGGGCCGGGGCCGCGGGGACCAGCCAGGAAGCGGGGCGGGGCGGGCGCCGGTAGCCGGTGTGTGGCTCGCTCATTGGCCGGCGGCGGCGGAAGTG
>PVJN01062634.1:0-11032 GCA_004026805.1 Lasiurus borealis | reverse complement strand
CTTGGATCCTGCCATCGTGGCTTTGTCCGGAAGGAAGTAGGATGCCTGGAAGATGTCCAGTGGACCCAGACTAATTAGCATATTACCCTTTTATTAGTATAGACTAGAGGTCTGGCGCATGAAATTCATGCACAGGTACAGTCCCTAGGCCTGGCCTGCAATCAGGGCCATCTTTCCCTGTCACCATCCAACCCTGGTTTCCATTCTCCATTAGATTATCACTGTCTGACAGCCAGGGGAAGGAATCAAGAGGGGATCAGTGCACCTCATAGTGACTGGTCATTCTGCCATTAGGGTCAATTTGCATATTCTCTTTTATTATATAGGATAGAGGCCTGCTGCACAGGGTGGGGTCCATGCTGAGGGGTGGGGACAACCTAGGCGAGGGGCCTGGGTGGTTTGCAGGCTACCACACCCCCAATGGGGATGGGGGTCCCCATTGGGGATAGGGTTGGCTTGGGCTAGAGACCACAGGCAGTTTGAGGCTGGCCACACCCCAGGCTTTATCAGGAAGGACATCCAGAAGATGTCTGCTCTAATTAGCATATTACCCTTCTAGTAGTATAGACTAGAGACCCAATGCACGAATTCATGCACAGGTGGGGTCCTTCAGCCTGGCCCTTGATCAAGGCTGATTGGAGCTGATCAGGACCCACTGGTGGGAGGTGGGGGCAAGGAGCCAAGGGAGGCTGGCCAGACCCCTTGCAGAGGGAGGGGACACAGAGGGAGAAGCTTCAGGAGATTAGCCTGGTGGAGGGAGGGGCTGTAGGAGATTCCAATGGGAGTATTCAGGGCTGGCTGGCCAGGGTGAAGGGCCAGGGGAAGGGGCCATGGGAAGTTGGCATTGACCACCAGTGGACAGCTCCTATGTTGAGTGTCTGCACCTCAGTGATCAGTGCACATCATAGAGATTGGTCAACTGGTCGTTCTGCTCATTTGGTTGTACTGGTCCCTTAGGCTTTTATATATAGACTAGAGGCCTGGTGCACAAAAATTCGTGCACTGGAAGGGGGTTCCTCTGCCTGGCCTGCACTCTCTCACAGTCTGGGAGTCCTCAGGGGATGTCCTACTGACAGCTCCTATGGGGAGTGGGTCTAAGCCACAGTCTGGCCTCCTTCTACAGGAGGTAACTGGACAGGCAATCAAGAGACAGTGCTGCCCTCATCACCCCACCACTGCCACCTACCCAGCCTCCCTCTGCAGGAGGCAACTGGATGGGCTATCAGGGGATGGTGCCAGCCCCCACCGTCACTCCTCTGCTGCTGCTGGTCACCACTCTCTCCATTGCTGTCCCCTCCCTCTGCCCCACTGGCACACTCCTTGGCTGGCCTGGTGCCACCTACTTGCCGGTCCTGCCGCCCCCCCCCCCCCCCCCGTCTGATCATTCCACTGTTTGGTCTATTTGCATATTATGCTTTTATTATATAGGATTTCTCTGCTCACTTAACCATGGCCATACATGGATGCCCCAATTCCAACTTCATATTCAGCTCATAGTTCATGTGCCTAGTAGAAAACTACTATGTTTCTGAGACCCAATTCCACATGCCCAGAAGAGAGCATCTGATTGATCCAGCTGTGGTCACATGTCTACTCATGGTCAAATCAGCTGAGCAGAAGGTAAGGGAGTAGATGATAAGTCTTAGCAGGGACAAGGAGAGCAGATTCTCTAAGGGGGCATGGGTTGATTCTCAGAAGAGGCCTTGGAATCCAGTACTCGTACATATATAAACACCTATATTTCCAATATGGCAGCTCTGGCCTCTACTTCTCTATTTAGCAGGGACTGTTCATATTATTGACTGGTACAAATGGCATGAAGAAGGTGACTTCTGTCAGCCAAAAGGCACTCCCCTCTCTCCCACATAACTAGCTCCCCTCGTTCTGCTTAGCTCTGATCCTCTGTGGTGCCAAAATATCTCTTCATATTAGAAGATGGCTTTTACAAATCCTCACCTCACCTAGATGCTCTCTTCTGAAGTCAGAGTGAATTTTCCCTCTCAGAGAGGACAAAAGAGGAAGAACCACTTTAGAGCCTTCCCATCTGGTATTGTGAGCTTAAGCTATTAAACATATGGTGGCTATTTGCTTGCTGAGAGTCCCGCTGGTAATGGAAACTTTGAGAAACAATATTTAACATTTTTGAACTTACCATAAAGAAAAACAAAATTAAGCAATGTTGAACAGAAAGCTAATTGGTTTATCAAAAGGATAATGAGATTTAAAGGAAATAACTGCTCAAGTCTCCTTTCATTTCTATATATCATTCTAACCTCCATTAGATTTAGTCGTTTGGGGTAAAATGCTCTGAAACTGCGTATTTCAAACCCTAATCTTCAGAAATACTTGAATGTCACGGATAAATCGATAGCACTTTAAACCATGGAACAGAGCTCATTAGTGGGTTCTCCTTGGGAGAGGCAGTGGTTGCCAGGCCAGGCTCCAAACTGGCATGCACTGACCTTTTTCCAGAGTTCTTGTTCTCTGATGGGTGATTCTTTCTGTAAAATCTCAGAAACCAGAGGTTGCCATGGCAAACCACCCCATATTGTTTTAGGGTATTATCATTAGGTTTTCTTTCCTTCCTTTCTCCTTCCTTCCTCCCTTCCTTCCTTTCTTCCTTCTTTCCTTCCTTCCTTCCTTCCTTCCTTCCTTTCTTCCTTCCTTCCTTCCTTTCTTTCTTTCTTTCTTTTTTTCTTCCTCCCTCTCTCCCTCCCTCCCTTCCTCCTTCTTTCCTTCTTTCTTTCTTTCCTTCTTTCTTTCTTTCTTTCTTTCTTTCTTTCTTTCTTTCTTTCTTTCTTTCTTTCTTCCTTCCTTTCTTTCTTTCTTTCTTTCTTTCTTTTTCTTTCTTCCTTTTTCTACCTTTCTTTCTTTTAGTATTGTGCCTCCTTTCAGAGAAAATAAAAGGCTAATGTTGGTGGAAATGATCCATGGCTGATGATTAGTTCTGTTAAGTGACCAACTTGAAAGGAAGTATTATGTTCCCATCAACCATAAATGAGAAGATTGCTCACAACTTATATTCCCTATATACAATACCCCCATTTTCTCTCTGCTGATTCATCCTTTAATGATTTAATTACTTTCTCCATATTTTTCTTCATGGAAATTGCTCCCTAGGGAAGGTTATCGGGTTTATTTGCAGATTGAGCTCAAGAAGCAACTTCTTTTACTTCATCCACTTCAACTGGAACTACCCTAATTCAATCTGTGGCATAGAAGAGAACAAGAAAAGTATGGCTTGTTATTAAATTATTGTTAAATACTTAAACTATAGCCCTAGCTAGATTTTTCACTGGTTAGAGCATCGGTCCACTCACTGAAGGGATGTGGATTCGATTCATTTTCAAGGGCATGTACTTGGGTTGCAGGTTCAATTCCAGTTTTGGTCAGTGCTCTTGTGGGAGGCAACCAATTGATGTGTCTCTCTCACATCAATGTTTCTCTCTCTCCCTCTCTTCTTCCCTTCCACTCTCTCTAAAAATCAATGGAAAAAATATCCTCAGGTGAGGATTTTATAAAATAAATAAACTGTAGATGTCAAAAATAATACATATAAATGCTTTAGGGTGTCCTAGCCAGTTTGGCTCAGTGGATAGAGCATCAGCCTTCAGACTGAAAGGTTCCAGGTTCAATTCCGGCCAAGGGCAATGCCTGGGTTGAGGCAGGCTTGATCCCCAGTAGGGAGCATCCAGGAGGCAGCTGATCAATGATTCTCTCATCATTGATGTTTCTATCTTTTTCCCTCTCCCTTTCTTTCTGAAATCAACAAAAAAATATTTTAAAAAATAAATAAAATAAATGCTTCAGGGCATGTGGAGATAACTAACACAATTTACTCCAATATTAATTACTAGAGGCCTGGTGAATGAAATTTGTGAGTGCACTAGGGGAGGGGGGATTTCCCTCAACCCAACCTACACCCTATTCAATCTGGAACTCTCGGGGGATGTCCAACTGCTGGTTCAGGCCCAATCCCACAGAAATCAGGCCTAAACTGGCAGTTGAACATTCCTCTCACAATCCGGGACTGCTGGTTCCCAATCTCTCACCTGCCTGACAGCCTGATCACCTCCTAACCACTCCCCTGCCAGCATGATCAATGCCTAACTGCTCCCCTGCTGGCCTGATTGCCACCAACTACTCTCTCTGCCAGCCCAGTAACTCCCAACTGCCCTCCTCTGCTGGCCTGGTAACCCCCAACTGCCCTCCCCTGCTGGCCCAGTCACCCCCAAATGCTCTCTCCTGTAGGCCAATCACCCCTAACTTCCCTCCCCTGCAGGCCTGGTTCCCCCTAACTACCCTCCCCCTGCAGCAGGCCCTATCACCCCCAACTACCCTCCCCTGCTGGCCTGATTGCCCACAACTACCATCTCCTCCAGCCATCTTGTGGTGGCCATCTTTGACCACATGAGGGTGGCCATCTTGTGTGATGGTGTGTGGGTCAATTTGCATATTACCTCTTTATTATATAGAATAGGGTCACTTATGCTCAATTCAGAAGCCTATAAGAAGTATTATATTTTATTGCTGAATTTCCGTGACCAGTTTCTCTAAATAGGCCACTCAACTTCTCTTTAGCCCATCACTTTATTTAATTTTTTGTGTAGCACTTGCCACTCTCTGATATTTTTATAGTTCTTATTTATAGGTTGTTGTTTTTTTCCACTTATTTATTGGTTACATTCCCTACTAGAATGTAGGGAAAGCAGAGCCCTTTTCTATTTCTTTGTCACCACTGTATTCTCAATGCACAGAAAAAAGCCTAGTATATTATAGGCACTCAATAAATATTTGTCCCATTAATGTATCCACAAGTGCCCAGTCTTTAAGAATCTATTATCTACCTTCCTCCGTTCTTCTTGGTTTGGAACCCTATTGGCTCTCCATAATCCACTTCTTTGGAGCTATAGCTATAGTTGTAGTTGTAGCTATTACTGCTGCTGCTGCTGCTACTGTTGCTGCTGGCAATAGTGAGGGTGGCTAGGTGATCAGTTTGCTGGGGTAAAGGAGCAATAACCTCTGGAGGCATTCCATAGGCTAATTTCATCTTCAAAAGCCATTCTGTCCCCACCTCCTTTGGGCAAACTAAAAGAGTCCAGTCCTGCTATGGACTTAGTTTCTCATTAGAAATCAGTCAGGCACAAGAAACCAAGAAGGTGGCATAGATAAACACCTAAACTGCTGCCTCGCACAACTATTTCAAAATTACAACTGAAAGACAAAACGGACATCATCCAGAACCACAGGAAGGCTGGCTAAGTGGAAATTCTACAACTAGAAGGAAAGAGAAAAGCACACTGAGACTCAGAGGAGCTGCAGGAGGAAGAAGTAGTAAGACTCGTGTGCGGAGAGGACTGGAAACTGAGTGCATGGCTCACTTTCTCAAGTGGGAGGGAGACAAAAGCTCCCTCCCAACTGAGCTGAACTCCAGTTCTTGGCCAGACTCTGGGGACCCAGACTCAAGTGGGGTGAAACTGGACTGTCAGGAAAGAGAAAAGCACACTGAGACTCAGAGGAACTGTGGAAGGCAGAGGTATCGAGGCGCATGTGTGGGGAGGGCGGACAACTGAGTACGCGGCTGGTATTCTCAAGGAGGAGGGAAATAAAAGCTTTCGACTGCAATGAACTCCAGTTCCAGGTGAAAATCTGGGAACCCAGACTCATATAGGAAGAAATTGGACTGTCTGGCAGCGTGCGGAACTTGAAGGCAGCTTTCTCTCAAAGATGCCTGCAGTGATTACCACGGGACACTGAGACACAAGGGTCTATTAGGGCAGGGCTGACAGGAAACCAATGCTGTCTGCTCTGCCCTGAGACTCTGCCCCATCCAAGCTAAGCACAGAGGCTTCTTGTCTCATAAGGGTGTCTCCAGCACAGAAGTTCTCCCAGCATAGACAATTGGCCTGGAGGTCAATTCCTCCCAGTAATACCAACAATAATCAAGGCTTAACTACAACAAGATTGTGCATGCAGCCCACAGAGAGGTGCACCAAGAGTGTCTGTTCATCTCAGGTAACTGAGGAGGCTGAGCTACTAGGCCCTATAGGACACCAGGCACACAAAACCACTCTATCAACTCAGGCAGTGCCAAAATGCAGATACAAAGAAACAGATCACAAAGGAATGAAATGGAGGAAAGAAAATGACTGAATATAGAGCTAAAATCCCCGGTTATAAGGTTTTTCAAGAATTTTTTAGAAAAGGCTGATAAATTTAGTGAGACCCTTGAGGATATGAAAAAGAACCAACTAGAAATTCAGCATACACTGACTGAAATAAAAAATATTATACAGAGCTGAAACCGGTTTGGCTCAGTGGCTAGAGTGTCGGTCTGTGGACTGAAAGGTCCCAGGTTTGATTCCAGTCAAGGGCATGTACCTTCATTGCAGGTACATCCCCAGTAGGGGGCATGCAAGAGGCAGCTGATTGATATCACTCATTGATGTTTCTAACTCTCTATCCCCTCTCCCTTCCTCTCTGTAGAAAATCAATAAAATATATATTTAAAAATATATTATACAGAGATCTAACAGCAGACTAGAGAATCCCAAGAATCAAGTCAACGATTTGAAATACAATGAAGCAAAAAAAACACTCAACCAAAAAGAAAACAGAAAAAAGAATCCAAAAATATGAAGATAGTGTAAGGAACCTTTGGGACAACTTCAAGCATACCAACATCCAAATTATGGGGGAGCCAGAAGATGAGGGAGAGCAAGATACTGAAAACCTATTTGAAGAAATAATGGCAGAAAACTTACCCCACCTGGTGAAAGAAATAGACTTACAAGTCCAGGAAGTGCACAGAACCCCAAACAAAAGGAATCCAAGGAGAACCACATCAAGACACTTCATAATTAAAATTCCAAGAGCAAAAGAAAAAAGAGAATATTAAAAGCAGCAAGAGAAAAACAGTTAGTTACCTATAAGGGAGCACCCATATGACTGTCAGCAGATTTCTCAACAGAAACTATGCAGGCCAGATGGGAGTGGCAAGAAATATTCAAAGTGATGAACAGCAAGAACCTATAACCAAGATTACTCTACCCAGCAAAGCTATCATTCAGAATTGAAGGGCAGATAAATGAGTTCATCACCACCAAACCAGTATTATATGAAATGCTGAAAGGTATTCTTTAAAGGGAAGAAGAAGAAAAAGGTAAAGATAAAAATTAGGAACAACAAATACATATCTATCAACAAGTGAATCTAAAAATCAAGTGAATAAAAAAATCTGATGAATAGAATAAACTGGTGAATATAATAGAATCAGGGGCATAGAAAGGGAGTGGACTGACAATTCCCAGGGGGAAAGGGATTGGGGGTACAGGAAGAGACTGGAAAAAAATCATACACTTATGGATGAGGACAGTGGGCGAGGGTGTGTGTGTAAGGGCAGAGGGTGGGGTGGGAACAGGGTGGAGGTGAGCTATGGGGGGGGGGAGGGAAGAAGAACAATTGTAATAATCTGAACAATAAAGATTTATTAAATTTAAAAAAATCAGTCAGGCACATAGAGTGCAAATCTATGCAGCAGCCCCTATGGTGCACTGAATTCTTGGAAACCCCCAGAAACCAGGCTTAATGGGTGGTGAGCAATTAAAACTGCAATTCTAGCAGCAGAGGGTACAAAATGGAACCAGATTCTCCTCAAAGACCTCCATATTCCTGACTCCAATCTTGAAATCGTATCATCTGTGATTTCATCCCCTTCTCTATTTGCATCTCATCCAGAGCACACCAAGTGCCCTGTAAAACCCTCCTGCTTTAGCCATTGCAGTGCACTCTCATGCACTGACAATGTCCTATTGCAGGTTAGTTGCTTGTTTACATTTATAACCATTTATAGAATATTAGTCCTGTGTGGCCAGAGACCATGTTTGGACATTTGTCCTCCTCTCCCTCAGCACAGTGACTTTCATGTAGTAGGAATTAAAAACTATTTATCATCTGCCTAACTTCATGACTTGCTAAGTAGCAAAGCTAATCTAAAGACTACAGTTTATACATAAATATAAAATGTAATGACAATATTTAGGGGATGGTAAAGCAGTGCTTTTTTGTCCTTAGTTTTAGATTGTCTTGTAGCTCCCGTATCAAAAGCCAAGTCTGAGAGTCTCAATTAATAATTCCTTCCATAGTGTAGAGAAGATCCCCATTTAATGCATGATGGCTAAGCTACGAGGGCCACTACCCTATGAAAGATGGAAGAGCTGGGGGAAAGAGGTGAGAAACTGGGTCTTCAGAAAGGGCTGATGACTATGAAGGCAGGAGAGAATGATCGAGAGTTGGGTTTACAAGGACTGTGTCTAGCTATTTGAAGGTTGGGAGTCATAGCTGATGTGGGGAGGAAGAAAGCAAAAGGTACTACATCTTAGAAATTCCAAGGAATACTGACAGACATTAAAGCCAAAAGGCCCCAACTCTCTAATACTCGGCTTTTAAAAACAAACAAACAAATGGAGGCCTTGAGAGGTCAAGCCAGTAGATCTGGGTCACAAGCAAATCACCCAGGGACATGGAGGCATGGCTGAGGTCAAGACCAGGTCCATGGCTCCCTGTGTGGTGCTTCTTCAGTCCTGTACCCCAGGAAGAGACAGTTTGACTCAGAAAGTAGCCAGAGTAAAGAAGAAGGACAAGTAGAATTTTAAAAAAAAGTTAGGAACCCCATAAAACGTTGCCTAATAATAATAGATGGCATTCAGTGAACGGTATTTTTATTCTGTTAAAGTTTTGGTAGGAACTGGCAAAGAAAGTGTGCACAACAACAAATATGGATTTTAAAGGCATGGTGCTGGGAGAGAGGAGGAAGAAATAGAATGTGCTATTTGACACAGACCATTTCCATAAAATAGAAAAACATCTCCTGACATATCCAAAAGTTGTACATTAAATCCACGATTGCCTCTAGGGGCAGATAATAAAAGGGGTACATAGAGAAAAAAGGGAGCGAACGATTAAGAGAAGAGCAGGGCCATCAACAGATCAAAGAGGATAGTGTGCCTCTGCACTTGAGGTGCAAAAACAAAATCATGGAGGTGGCACCCAAGTGGGCCATCCCTAAGAACAAAGTCTTTCCTTGTGAGATACAAGAATAAGGCGAAATAAACTAGCATTCTATGTTCTGTTCCTACTTTCTGAAGTTGCCCTAATCCTTCAGGAAAAAAATCTGTATGTGCCTGGTGTGTGCTCCTATGGAGGTTGAAGGGCCAGTGGGTTGAGAGAAGAGGGGACTCTTATCCAGTTGCTGGTTGGATGCCAGGGGCACTTTGGCTCAGAAAGTGCCTTTGGGATTACAGCAGGGTGATCCACAGTGAGACAACAGCAATAGAAAGAAGTGCTGCCATGCACAAGAGAGGGTGTTTGACAAGACACGGATGGAACCTTCTGATGATCTCTGAAACAAAGTTTATGCTCTGAGAAGAGAGGAAGTGGCTCCCAGAAAACTCTTGGGGTGTATGTTATTATCAATTTGCAGGTAAGTAAACTGAGGCATAGAAAGGTTAGGCAGTTTGCCCAAGGTCACACAGCTAATAAGTGGCAGAGGCAGGATTTAAATCTAGGTGTCTATGATTCTAAAATTTGAGTTCTTAACCACCATATTATAATGCATCCAACATAAGTTTTTGTGCCACATGCACATATATGTACACACTCACACACACTCTTACAGAAAGGCGTGTTACCAAAGTTACATATCATGAGACAAATTTATGCTCTGGAAGCTTCTTCCAACTTGGGCTCTCAAGGCACTGTGGAGAGGTGTTTCTCATTGGCAAAAAGCTCATTTGAGATGGTCACAGAGTTCTTTATGTAAAACCAACAAGGATGGCAAGGGGAAGACGGTGGGGGGGGGTGGCAGGCAGGGCGAGAGGGAGAGAGGAGGAGCAACAGAAGGGACAAAATAGGTAGTTTCCCAGTGAGTAATGTGGATTCAGAAATAACCATTGAAGACAGATCAGAGAAAGGCTTTGCAGAACATGTGTTCTTTTGTGCAATTCCATGTGAGGCCAAAATAATAGATGAGAGAAAAATGAATGTCATTCAAGTAGTTCTGATGCACTATGTTACCTAAAGCTGATGAGTCTGGTGAAAGAGATAATAGAATTTCAGAGGTATTTCACAGTTATTTCAGCTAACTCCTCAATGGATGCAGAAGAGATTAAGGACTTGCACCAGGTCAAACAAGGACAAGAACATAGGTCTCTGGCTTCCTGGCCACTGCTTGCTCACCTGTGTCACATCGCTGTCCTCATGTCAGCTTGGAGGGACAGCTCCCTCTGGCCACCCATAGACACCGCTCCTTCCTCTCTGCTACTTCTCCTGCCAGCATTTCCAGGAGATGATTGTTTCTCAGGAAAAGGGTGAGAAACAGGGAGGCCAAAGGATGCCTTTTGGGATTGAAGGGTAAGTGCTCAGGGCTGAAATTCTGGACAGATGAGCACTTTGGCCATGACTGACTTCCCTCCATGCAACTTCTTCTCTGGCCTCTTCCTTATATCCTTGCATCCCTCTCCAGCCCCTCTAAGCCCACCAGTTTATTTTCAAACCTGGGATGAGAGTCCATGGCCTTAATCTTTAAAACTCTGGTCAGTTTATTTTTCAGAGAAAGGCCTGGGCCCTGATGCAACCACAGAAGAGCCTCCTCGGCAGGAGCATCAGAGCCTGTCACAACACATTTTCTTTCTTTCCACCAAAGCGAGAGACACTCCCTGAACACAAAAGACACTGAGAATCCTGTCTCCTTGGAGAATTTAATTATCACCATTAGTTGCTCTTCTCCTCAGTGGTGCCTTCTATACCTCACTGCTTCTAGAGAAGAGGGGCATAGAATTCCAATTTATATCCAGGCTGGCGGGAGACATTCCCACCCAGACTCGCAGTGGGAGGTAAGACAAGTGGCCACTATTTCAGAGGCTCTGAGCCCCCAAAACACAACCACCATTCGCTAGCTGACCCCTCGAGTCCACCATCACAGTTGTATTTCCTTAGCTTTGGAGTTAATTGGACAGTCAACATGTATATTTTC
>PVJN01062633.1:0-10973 GCA_004026805.1 Lasiurus borealis | reverse complement strand
GGAACCAGGCCTGCAGGGGAGGACAGCTAGATGCAACCAGACTGGTAGGGGAGGGCAGTTAGGGGTGACCAGGATGGCAAGGGAGGGTACTTAGGGGCAATCGAGCCAGATGGGGAGCAGTTAGGCATCGATCAGGCTGGCATTGAAGTGTTTAGGGGGTGATCAGGCTTGCAGGCAGAAGCAGTTAGGAGCAATCAGGAAGAGGCAGGCAAGTGTTTGGGAGCCAGCAGTTCTGGATTGTGAGAGGGATGTCCGACTGCCCAGGCCTAAACGAGCGGTCAGACATTGCTCAAGGGGTCCCAGATTGAAGAAGGTGCAGGCTGGGCTGAGGTACACTCCCCTCAACCCCACACACATCCCCCATGCACAAATTTTGTGCACTGGGCCTCTGGTGTTCTTATAATTATTTAGAGAGTTAAGTAACCACATAGATCAAAATCTTAAAAAGCCTAGATTACTATGTGCTAAAGTGTTTGGTATAAGAAATACTGTGCAACATAAGTGGCCAAAGCTAAGTTTTACACACATCTAATGTCTTCTCTTAGGGCTCCAAAAACAGTCTCAGATTTGCCAGGATCACTCCTAAATACCAAATTTTTACTTGGAACACTGGGCAGTAGACTTAGGGTCCCCAGTCTAAGTTCTAAAAATCTCTAGAATATTTTTATTAATTTAGTGGAGGATATATGATCATAATAGCTAAAACTTATATCAGACACAATTCTAAATGCTTACATATATTTACATTTTGAATTCTAATAAGAACCCCATGTGTATTTTCTATTACACATGAGAAAACTGGAGGAAAACCAGTTTAAGTAACATGCTCATCATAACAGAGTTGTTAGTCAGATATGGGGCTCCAACTCAAGCAGCATGGCTCCATATTTTTAGTACTTAATTATTATGCTATAAGAATAAATGTAATATTCAGATTTCAAGGGCTATAAAATACCTCTCTCTCCAGAGATTTTCAGGATCCTTGGCGTATCTACTAGATCAGTGACTCCCCAATGGTCATGTGGGATAAATATACATTTCTACATTAATGCCACATATGTATAAGTTGAGCCTGAATTCGGAGCTGCAATTTTACTGAGTTAATTCCAGAAATTCCTGAGGTTGTTCATAAGGTTATCTTGTCTTCCAATGGTCATAGTTATTCCCAATATTCCCAATCTCATGGCAGAGAATATCCAGTGTCACCCTCTCTGCTCTCAGCCCCACTTACTTTAGACATCATTACACAAGGTCATTGGTGCCAATTAAATGCCAACAGGAATCCCCAATTTGGGGTGTAGTGAAGAAGGAAACTCTGTTCAGTGCCAACAACTCAATTGTGATGCAGTACAGCTGTGGAGTAGTTCAACTGTTGAGCTAAAACTCGGTTATAGCCAAGACCAGTTTGGCTCAGTGGATAGAGCGTTGGCCTGCGGACTGAAAGGTTCCAGGTTCGATTCCAATCGGGGGCATGTACCTTGCTTGCGGGCACAACTCCAGTAGGGGGCGTGCAGGAGGCGGCTGATTGATGTCTCTCTCTCATCGATGTTTCTGACTTTCTATCCCTCTCCCTTACTCTCTGTAAAAATATCAATAAAATATATTAAAAAAAAAAAAACTCGGTTATAGAACTGCATGGCTGTGGAACAGCACTGCTGAGAGGCAGCTCTGAGGCAAGGTCCCTCTCCAAAGTACGTATACAGCTTCCCTCTACTCCATGAGATATCTTCAGTGTGTTTCGGTTTCTGGGAAGGGGGTGCAGATAGGGAGTCAGTCTTAGTCCTTGGTGGGAAGGAAAGCTGTGCTCTCAGAGGCAGAGCAGAACTGAGGTACTGTATATAGAAGTCCCTGGCCGTGGACCTTGATAGGCCCATCCTCCTACAAAGGAGGACTCCAAATCCTCACTGATTTGTCCAAAACACACTGCCCTGAGTGGCTAGAATGAGGCACTGTGATTGGTTAGCAAAGACGCTAATGAAGATATAATTGTACAGCTCTGATTGGACAGGGAAAGTTCTGTTGTGTTGCAGTTTAAGTATTAACGCCTTTTTAAGGGTTGTGGGGCTGGAGAAGGCAGGAACACAGTGCAGGCAGGCAGCTCAGTGCAGGAGTCAGGCAGCTCAGTGCAGAGCTATTTAGAAAGGGCCTCTAGGCTCTGCGCTTAAATTTGATCCCAGTTAGCCACGGGAGCCCTCCTTAGTAGGTATCTTTCTTTCCCACGGTCAATGGCTTTCACTCAGCAGGAATTTACTCATCCCTGCTTGCTGGAGATACTGAAATGACAAATATGGGTAATCACTTCAGTAAATTCTCAGTCTAGAGTAAAATTTGAACTCATGTAACCTGTTACATTTCAATGTGGCAAGTGCTGTGCAAAAGGTAGAAAGTGTGAGCTTTGCAGTAAACAGAGCAGAAATATCCAATTCAGCTTCTGGAGTTCTGAAGGAGTTACCAGATTTGGTATCTTTATATATATATACATATATATATTTTTTTAATATATTTTATTGATTTTTTACAGAGAGGACGGGAGAGGGATAGAAAGTCAGAAACAACGATGAGAGAGACATCAATCAGCCGCCTCCTGCACACCCCCCACTGGAGTTGTGCCCGCAAGCAAGGTACATGCCCCGGACCGGAATCGAACCTGGGACCTTTCAGTCCGCAGGCCAACGCGCTATCCACTGAACCAACCGGTCTGGGCAGATTTGGTATCTTGAGTCATGAAAAAGAATTAGGAAAGGAAGTTTCAGGTGCAGAGAAGCAATGTCTTCCTGACAGGAAGAATCGCATGCACAAGGAAATGAAATGGACATGGCCAGGATGTATTTGAGACGTGCATATTCCATTCAGCTAGGGAATAGATTTCCTGGGAGTGGCTGGCGAGAGATGGGTAAAGCCACCTGAGCAAGGCGCTCTGCGTGGAGCTCCCTTTACTTTCTTTGACAAGAATTTGGGAATTTGTCCTAGAGACAAGAGGAAAGTTTTAAGAGAATTTTAAACCAAGGTAAAAATTGTGAACAAACGTGGTTGAACAGCTTGGGGATAGGAAGGGGCGAGAGTCTTAGAAATTCACTATGTTAACCATTCCTTGCAAATGGTATATGCCAAGAAAAACTAAACTTCATTATAATAAGAAACTAAAAGCCCCAATGTCTTCAAAATTATGCAGAATGTGGGGGGGGGGTGGCAGGGAGAAAACTATTCATCTCACTTTGTTACATGTCTTTAGCAACACTGATAATGAAAAGGCATTTAAAAATCATTTATGTGTACCCAGAACTTTGCTGGGTATTTTCCTGAGTGAAGCCCAAAAACTACAGTCAACACTTCAGGAAATAAAACAAACCTAAATTTTAAAATCTTCTGGGGTCATCAAAGCAAACTAAAACAGGAGCATCATCTTTACACCTGAAAGTTCACGTGAAACATTTTGGAAGTACTATTGTCCTTCACAAACTTATTGAGATTTGCATTCTTTAAGTAACCTGCTGGAAGCAAAGTCTGATATCTGTGCAAGTTTGAGATTACTGGAAATCTCCAAAAGGACATTTGAACATGGATCACTAATCTTGTGATTAAATTTAGCTAGAATTACTAGTCATAATCACCCATTTGCATTAAATTTGGCTAGAATCACTAGAGTCATGTTCATGAATATGCATTTGTATTAAAATATAAAATTATAAGTAGAAAGAATTAGCTAATTCAGAGACCTGTTGACTCCCCAAGTCATCATCACTTTCAACATACTGGACACACTAAGGTAGAAATATTCAGTCTCAGAACATTCAAGTGTTTTCAAATCCTTTAACATTAGGGAGTTCAGAATGAGAGGTGAAATGTAATGAATAGATAGCCCCTCTGGGAATATGCAGAGGTCTGTAAATTGTGTATATGACCTTACAGAGAATAAGCTCTCCCAGTATGTGGTACACCTACTTGATTAGGGATAGAATTTCAAATTCAATGCTATTGATTTTGTGAGTAGAATTAAACTTAATGGCATACAAATGTACATTTTTATCATTTCATTGTGATCTTTCACAAGAAACATCACTTTTAGTTTAAAAAGAAAGGAGGAAAGAAAAACGGAAAATGGATCAATAATTCACATTACAATGTAAGGTCAGTTCAATTTATGTCACTGCTGATGTTTCTTCATAAAATCTTTAAAGGAAAAAAAAAGATGCTCTAATACAAATATTTGCCTACATCCGACCTATTACTCTAGGTGGGAAACCTTTTAACTATTTTCATTTTCTCAGTACTAAACTGAAATAAAGTTACAGACCGCTTAATAAGAATATCCAGCCGAAACCAGTTTGGCTCAGTTGATAGAGCGTTGGCCTGGGGACTGAAAGGTCCCAGGTTCGATTCCAGTCAAGGGCATGTACATTGGTTGTGGGCACATCCCCAGTAGGGGGCGTGCAGAAGGCAGCTGATCAATGTCTCTCCCTCATCGATGTTTCTGGCTTTCTATCCCTTTCTCTTCCTCTCTGTGAAAAATCAATAAAAATATATTTTAAAAAAAGAATATCCAAGTTAGACTAGCATGGACAGACATACCTTTTGCCTAATTATTACACTGAAGATATTTTGCGGTATTTGAAAGATGTCTATTGTTCTGTTTTATTTCTGTTTTTGTTTTGTTTTGTTTTAGTGGATGGCACACTAACATACTAGAGCAGCTTCTCTGCTCTGGCTACTGTGTCAGAAAACTTGTTCACATTTCCAGGGATAGTTCACACACTGAAGACCCTCACAGAGACTTTGGGAGGCTGCAGTGATCAGAAGGCAGAGTTGGTGAGTGATCTGAAGGCCACCACATCCTGACCAGTGGATATTTCCAGTGAATATATCTAGAACAGTGGATACTAGTATTTCTCTAGTGGGCAGCGAGTCAATTTTCACTTGAATAAAAGGGTATGTGGCTGAATAAATAAATGAAAAATGAAAACCACTGCTTCAGTGAAAAAATAAAAAGACATTAGCATTTTAAAACAAGATTAATAATGACAATATAAAAGTGTTTACCTAGAGAAAACCTTAAAACTATAAAGTCTGATATCTGTGTAAGTTGAAAATGTTTCCAAAATATGAATGACCTTATTGTAATTTAAACTTGCCTCTAGTGACTCAGGATGCAGTCTTTATTAATTGGTTCAATATAAATCAGATTGGAGAGTCTTAACCAGCATTCAGACTTAAAACAAACAAAAAAAACTATCCTGTAAGACTAATTACATCTAACCAATAGATAAGGTTTGAAAAGGGAAATTCTAAATGCTATTTAATTATTAAAAAGATCTAGTAATAAGTTCTTGATGTTTGGGAAGCATTCCAAAGTAAGTTTCCCCAAATTAAAGTCATTTGCCACCAATCTTCATGATTTTGGCTATTTCAGCCAAGCACTTGTTCACTGTTACTTAATATGTTTCTTTAAATAGGTGCTTTTTAAAATTATTTTTACTTCAATACTTTTTTGGCCTTGTCTTACTATTTTTTGTGAAAGTATATGCTTAAAAGGAAATTTAACACATTTTTCTAATGTTCTTAGAAATAAATACATAACTAATAACATAGAAAGAAAATGTTTGAGTACCACCTAAAATGAACTCATATATGATTGGTGAAGCAACTGCCTAGCACACTGCTTCAGAATAAGGGATCTGGGATCAGACTACAGAGTTGGGATCCTGGTTCCATTCCACTGCATGCCTTGGTCTCAGTTTCCTCATCTGTAAAATGGGAATAATTAAAGTACCTAATTTATTACATAGTTGAGTAGATTAGATTAGCTAATCACATAAACACTCTGAAGTATTTTGCATGAAGTAAATCCTAAGTAAAATCAGCTATAATTTGATGACAAGAATCATGATTAAGCAGAAAAATTGCAACTATACAAAAACCAAACTGGCAATTTTTATTTTAAAATATACTTTAAGACATAAATATATGTAAGAAAATATACCTCAGATATGAAATTTCAAGATGGCTAATTTATATTGGCTTAATAAAACTTCACTTTGAACGTACTGTTCAAATTTGAACTAATTTGAACGTTTTCCAATGTGATCATAGCAATTTCAGGTTTAAGTTTACCTAAAAATTTCAATCTAAAAAAAAATGTACCTGTGATGAAATAATATTAAAAAACCCTAACATGATAATACATTCTTTGTTCACACGTTAAAATATATTCACCACTGTATGTAAATATAAGCTTTAAAATGTGACTATTTTGTATTAAAATGTTTCACCTGGGGAAAATTCAGAATTTCTGGCATTTTCATATGGTGTTATTCTTCATCAGCCATGCACTGAAATCTCAGGGTGAGGAAAGGGCCAGACCAATGCTGAAAGGTTTCAAATATCAAACTGTACTATTATGTCAGTGCCCTAAGATCAATTAGCACCTTTCAATGACAGGAAAGGTTACCCTGAGCCTCAGAGGTTCGCTCTCTGAAACTGTTCAAACACCATATAAATGTGGTTTTGATAACTTAAAATGGTTTCTATTTTTAAATTAATCTGTTTCATCTCTTTTCCTGAAGGAGGGAAAAGAGTTGGGGAAATAAGAAAAGTGCTATTCATTTTCAGTACTTCTCTCCTAGTGAAAACATGGATGGGGACATGATAAGAACCGCCAAACTTTCAAGAGCAAAATGGTGTGTCCTGAAGGCTTATTACATTGACGTGCAGGGCCACTATGTAAAGCTAGGTGACAGTAATGTTTACAAAGTCTTCACACTCACAAGCAACCGAACTTGCTTGTTCTGCTTTTGAATATGTGATTATTCCACTTGAGTTCAAGCTCAATGACACCAAGTTTGACTCCACATCCCATTTACTGAATATTCAGTGTCCTCCACATGAAAACACATCTTAACTGCAAAGTGCAGTACTGCAGATACTGTAATTAAATGCACATTGCATCTCACCCATTTCTAGAACAAACGCCTGAAAGAGCATGTTCTTTCTTAGTTCACTGGGAAACCTTCACGAGAGAAGCAGGTACACTGCAACTTCAGCCCGTCCCTCCTTGGTATGGATTTCATTCACCTAGTAACCATTGTAATAAAATCCCCAACTGTATTTCTGAATACAGTTAGTTTAGGATACTCTACAGGGAGACATATCTTAAGAGTTTAGAATATGTAAGAATAATATCAATTTGTAAAAGAATCTGTCATGATTGTGCTCTCAGTGGGAAAAATAAGGCGTTTGGTCGTTTGTTTAGCTCTTCAATGAGAGGATTCAAAACGTCCTCTACTTCTTGATAGCACGCTTTTCTGTTTGTTTCTTAAATGAGTGATCTGAAATATTTACAACCAGACAGTACCTAATTTTAGGTTTTAAGTGCTTTAACAGCTCCATGAAATATGATCAGCAGCTGCAATACAGAACTATGGTGAATAAACTCCTTATAAAGGGGGGCCTGTTTTTACTGACTGTTCAGTGTTCCTGCCTTTACCTCCGAGAAGGGAGAGAAATGATAATGAGAAAACATAATAACTACTTGCACTCTTGAATTGCTTAACACTTCACTAAGTCTTAAAAAGGATTATCTCCCCTGTCCTTGAATTATGCATAAAAAGTTCTATTGGGTGAAATAAGTTTAATTTTATTATTTGAGGGTTAGTGAACTTTTCCAACCTCCTAACTTTTCAATAACAATAGTTATGTGGTTGTGTGTGGGTTTTGTCTTGGTTTTTTACCATTCTAACTTTCTAAAGCTTCTGAATAATTCAATTCCAATGCATAAATTTTTAAAAAATGAAATACCAAGCCACACAAATATATTTTTAGATATGGCATCAGCCATTTAGAGCTTGCAACAGAGATTGAAAACATGAAACTGGACACTCTATTTCTCGTGGCTATGTAAAATTTATTTAAACCCAAATCACAATATAGATTAGAAAAAGGAAACTCTTAGATATGGAGATCTTGTTTTTCTTTTTCTTTTAACTCAGTTTTTTTTTAAAAAGAAAAAAAAATATGGCAAAACGAAAAACTCATCTTGCAGACTCCCCTCAAAAAAGAAACTCTTATGCAGACAAATTTTTCAACTAGCTTCTACAAATCCTCTAGAATTCAGTATCTGTATTTTCAATAAGAATAATAATTGTTCTTGAACCAATTTTTATACAAACCTTGCATCTTTTAATTTTTAAAATGGAACCTATTATTTAAAATACATATTAACTATTAATACATACACATACATAAAACTTTTCATTTTGTACAGGAGAAATTAAGTTTCTAATATCCAGTAAAATAAATACTTATAAAGATAAGCAAGGTTTTATTTCAGTTGTTTAAGAAACAACCTCTAATTGTGATGGCCTTAAAATGTTGGAGCATATTATTTTCAGGAATCTGACAAAGGAAAACAGGCTTTTGAAAACCACATTGAAGTTAGACCCTCAGTTGTCATGAAAGACAAGGCTACAGCCCTTAATAATAATAATAATAATAAAAGGGAACAGTTTCCAGATAATCTAATTACGTTATTTTGAAAGCTGTAACTGTCAAAGGCTTTAACTATCTCGTGCAGCCATTTCTAAAGGTTGGTTTAACTCTGAATGACTTACAACTTTTAATCAGGTGGAACAAGCTATTTTATGGTTTATAATAACAATAAAATTGGATGCAGTTATATCTGCGTTTGGTATTGTTGCCATAAAAATTAGACTCTGGCAGTCTAGCCCCACACAGAACAGTTTGTCTCTTGTTACTACTGCTACCTGATTCTTGAGATACTTTATTTAAAAAAAAAAAATACACAAATGCCTTTGAATGCAGTCCCAAAATGCACCATACCATACCACGTATCCAGTAGTATTTTTGTTTTAGTATTCTTCCCCCTCGACACCCTTTCCTTACTTTTTTTGGTTGCCTGGCTTATTATAAAGTATCCAGAAATATTTTAAAATATAATAAAACAAAATAAAAACAATGTTTCTGCTTAGGAAGCTCCACCCGGAAGGGAAAGGGTCCAGAGTCCTGGTCCACAGGAGGTTTTTTTTAAAAGCGCAACAAAGACAACCCAACACCGAGAAACACCGCCGTCCACTTGCAACACTGTCAGTCACCCACGCCCCACGGAAACTCCAGCAGCTAAAACGCTCCTAGGACTCCCCACCCAAGTCCCGCAGGAGCCCGCGCAGACACTGACAAGCGCCCGCCCCGAGGGCGCGAGAAGTGGCTGCCGATGGGGCGCGGAACCGAAGGCCATATTCCAGGAGATACATTTCGCTTCGTCAGTTACGCCGATCCCGGGGTGCCAAGCCAAAAGGGGAAAGGGAGAAAGAAAACTGTTAAGTATGAGCTCTTAATGTGAAACCCAACCTGCGGGTTTCTCTTGGGTATCAGATTTTGGAAGTGTCTGTAATGACAGCCAGGAAAGCAAATGAATGGCCCACGGCCCACTGGGTTCGAACACGAGACTCCGATTACCTCCTCGCGGATCAAGTGCACAAGACAACACGCACACGGAGGTGCCGCTCCACGTGGAAAGGCTCCGAAACCAAAACACACGCCCCTTCTGCCCTCCTCCGCACCTGGGCCGAGGGGGCCCCCCCGGACCTGCCTGCACACCTTCCTGCAGCGCCCGCCGGCCCGGGCTCCGCAGCCACTGCCCGCTCGCTCCCGTGGAGTGCAGGGGCGAGGGGAGGCCGGCCCGCCTCCAAACAACCCCCTCCACGCACACACGCCCCCCTCCACACACACACACACACACACGCACACACACACTCACCCAAAGCACCAGCGCCCCCCAGTCTCCCGGGGAAGGAAGGGGGCAGAGAGGCGGTGGTGAGGGCAGGCACCGACACCCCAGCCCAGGGAAGAGAGGACCCAAAAAATGTCGCCACCCCTTCTCTCTCTCTGCCCAGGGACGGGGTCGGGGGGAAATCCCCTAACAGCTCCAAGCTGCGGCGAAGAGCGTGTGCAAAGAAAGAAGCATCTTGCAAGTGCTCCCAAACGAAAGTTCAGGCTGCTGTGTGGCACGAAATAAAAACAAAACAAAAAACAAAAACAAAAAACCATCACGCACATGGTCTCCTTCCAAACCCCGCTCCACGGGAGGGAGGCGAAAACAGGCAGCCGGCTCCAGTGCCGCGATCACCCCCGAATCACACAAGGCTGGGTGGGGGAACGAGAGAAACCCTGCTCCCCCTCACCCTGCGCCCCCAGCCAGGTCCCTGGGTTTGCACAAGTTAGAACCCCGCCGTGGCACCCGCGTCCCGAGCCAATGAGCGCGGCCGCTCCGACCAGGCGCCTGTGATTTCACGGACCCTCTGGCGAGCGGCGGGCGGTGTTCGGACCGAGCCGCGCCCCGAGTGCCCCAGCGGGGCGGCCGCGGCGCCCCAGCGCGGAGGTCCGTGCCTGGCGAGGGGAGAGCCAGCCGCCGGCGCCCAACGTCCCCAAGCGCCCGGCAGCATGAAAACCCCCGCGTCCCGGGGCCTGTCCCGGACCGGGGTCCGCACCCTGGCGCCACCCTTATCTCGGGGGGAAGAGGGTCACCCCGCAGTCATAAAGGGGACACCCCGAGAAGCGCGTCTCTGCGCGGCGGGGCGGAGTGCAGGTAGCGAGCGGCGCGGGGCTCTGCACGGGTTCCAAAGCGCCCGTCATCGGCAGGCAGGCTCCGCCCGGCCTGGCGGGGCGCGGGGGGCTTGCCTCCTCCAGCCCCGAAAGTACAGTAACGCTCCGGTCCGAGCGGCCAGGGCCCTGCGGGGGGCCGCACTCCGCCTCTGAGCGCCCGCGGGGACCCTGCTGCCGGCCGGCGGGGACCCGGGCGCCCGCCCTGTCCCGCTCCGCGCGCCCTGGGTCCCCAGCGCCCGCGCGCCCTCTTCTCCCCAGTTAGAGTTTACAGCCCCCCCCCCCCAACTTCCACCTGAACCCCAGCGGGCGAGCCCTCGGACGGGGGTCGAGTAAAAAAAAAAAAGAGGGGCGCACTCACC
>PVJN01062632.1:0-10973 GCA_004026805.1 Lasiurus borealis | reverse complement strand
ATTTAGTGTTTGTCATCTGCACATCCTGTATATTTAGTAAAATGCAAATACAGTGGTACGTCGAGATATGAGTGCCTTAACATACGAGATTTTTGAGATATGAGCCGTCGAGCGAGCAATTTTTGCTTTGAAATATGAGCAACATTTGAGATAGGAGTAATTGTGTGGATCAGCCGGCTGCACACGACCCACCAGTTTACCACGACTTGAGGGTCTCATAGTTTCCCACGCCTCAAGGTTATGGAACAAATTAAACTCGTATCTCGAGGTACCACTGTGTATATATATAGTTATATATATAGTTTTGCATATATGTGTGTATAAACATATATATATAGTTATATATACATATATATATAACTATATAGTTATTTATAACTATATAGAGTTATAATATTATATGATAATAAATATAAAAATAAATATATGTGAGAATCTTCAAACCAAGACAAGAAAATATAACCAGAACAAATTGTATCATTGCACCTGAATTTCATATTTTTAATCATTTGGGCAGAGGTTGAGCTAAGTATCACTTGGTTCTGATGATTAACTAGAGCTTTACTAAGCAAATTCATAATACTAACAAGGCTATGCTGAAGGCCTCAGGCAAAGGGAGGGAGGGGGCGGGCTGGAGGGAGTCAATGGGAGAAAAAAAGGGGATATATGTAATACTTTCAACAACAAAGAATTATTTTAAAAATAATATTAACAAGGCTATAAGTGAATTATTAAGTTCTTAAAATTAATTGATTCCAGAAATCTCTGGGTATATACTAACACACAAGTCAAAAAGTTATACTTCATTAAATTAAGACATATATTATCCGAAACCGGTTTGGCTCAGTGGATAGAGCATCTGCCTGCGGACTGAAGCATCCCAGGTTTGATTCCAGTCAAGGGCATGTATCTTGGTTGCGGGCACATCCCCAGTAGGGGGCATGCAGGAGATGGCTGATCGATGGCTCTCTCTCATCGATGTTTCTGACTCTCTATCCCTCTCCCTTCCTCTGTAAAGAATCAATAAAAAATATTTTTAAAAAATCAATAAAATTTTTTTAAAAATTAAGACATGTATTAAATTGCTATTTTTGTCCTGGGTCCAGAATACCTTGGTATCCTCAACTGTCATATTTTATGGCAACAATTTAAGCCTTTCATTAATTTATATAGACATCATCAGGAATTACATCAAAATAATGACTTGTAACTAATATAACTTCACTATTTTCAATTTATATTTACTATGCTTAAAATACAAAATTGTTTCAAGTGACTTTTTTGTTGCTTCTAACAATTTGAAAATTGTCCTTGAGTCTGGTAAGAGATATCAGTATATTCTTTCACTAGCTTCTTGCATGACACATAAGATAACTTCAAGGGAATTCCAAAAAATGATTTTTAAAAATGTTTGAGTAATGATAACATCCATGGTAATAATTACCTTCTCCAAAAGTGTAATTTTTGAACAATAAAATTGTTGAGATGCTGAATATATAGAATTTTAATCTTCTTTCTTTATAATTGCATTCCATACAGTAAAATCTAACAAAAAATTAAATAGAATTTGTTTTTTATCACCTCCAGTATGTGGGTATACAAACCTACATAAAATTGGAAAAACAAACCAACCCTTGTGATGGTAAAGGTTCTCACCATTTCCTCATGAATGAACGTTTTCATAACCGGGTCACTGGATAATTAACTACTGGACTCAAACATCCACTTAGCATATTGTGCATTTACACGTACCAAAGCTGAAATCATTAATTCCTACGTCTAAAAACATTTCTTCCTCTGTGTGTGCATCCTTCTATGTAGAAGTAAAGATGTTGGCCTTGTAAAAAAAAATTCTTCTTGTGTCTTGTCTCACAACTGCAGAAATAATACTGGAGGGTCTTGCAATTCTTAGAGTTTTAATTCTTGTATCAACAGCTTCATAAATAATCTGGAGCTCATAAATACAGCAGGAGGAGGAATTACCTAAACAGACTCACTGGGATGGGCAGTCGGAGTCTTCAGGATGATCCAAGTATTTCTATGCACTGATCACCATGAAACATGTCAGAGCTCCTCTGGTTCACCTACTGTCTGAAATGATGAGTACTGGTGCCTTCCAACGCAGACACAGCTGTAAGGACACCTGTTGGTGTCCTTCTATTTTGTGTTTATTGTTGCCCAATGGACACAAAAATGATTACTGAATATCTGCCAATTTGAAAAAGTGCTACAATTATCCTAACTGTGCAACACCTCTCAGCTTTTTAACAAGGGTGTAAGTGGGATATGCCCAGGGAAAAGTAGCTTACGTCTCTCAGTATTTCCAGGATATATTTCATTGTTTTGAGTTTCTCCTTAGAAATAATAGAAAGGGAAAATAATATTTTTTTCTCTTGGAGCCAAATTTGGACACACTAAGATACATATTTGTTTAATTTGAAAAAAAATAGTTTGAATAGCAATTAGTATAATCTATCACATCAACACCCTGAAAAAGAAAAACCACACGATCATATCAATAAATGTAGAAAAACATTTGACAAAATCTAATACCAATTCATGATTTAAAAAAAATCTCAGTAAACCATAGAGGGGAAGCTTTCCAACTTGATAAAGACTATCTACAAAAATACCTAGAGTCAATTTCATATTTAATGGTGAGAAACTCAAAGTCTTCTCACTAAGATCAGGTACAAAGTAAGGCTGTCCCCTCTCACCACTCTTTTTCAACATTGTACTGGAAATCCTTGCTAATATAATAAAGCAAGAAAAGGAAATAAAAAGGTATACATATTAGGAAGAGGACATAAAATTGTCACTGCTTCCAGATGACATGAGTGTCTATGTAGAAAATTTGAAAAAAAATAAACAAAAACCTTCTTGAACTAATAAGCAATTATAGCAAAGTTGTAGGATACAAGGTTAATATACGAAAGGCGATTGCTTTCCCATATACCAACAATGAACCAGTGACATCCTATATAATCCTATATAATAAAAGGCTAATATGCAAATAGATCAAACGGCAGAACAACATAACAACCAGTCACTATGACGTGCGCTGACCACCAGGGGGCATGTGCGGAACATGGCAGGCATTGACTGTGGCGGGATGGTGGAGAAGGTGAGTGCGGGTGCCAGACTAAGGTAGGGTGCCGATCGCTGTCACCAGGGCGAGCCTCTGTTGGTTACTGAAAATTCTTTGCGTCCACTTGCCATGATCCCCCTGGAGCTTGCACTTGCTGCATCTCCAGCCCCACTCACACCCACAGCCAGTGCCAGAGCCGCCACTTGTACCCACTGCCGTTTCTCCGTGCTGGTCCCAATCTCTCAGTGCCATTAGTGAGTGTGAGCAGCAGCTGCCTGCCCTGATTGCCCCTGAGGGCTTCTCCACCTCCCCCTGCTCCTGAGGGGCAATTGGGGCAGCAGCTGCCACTCACACCTGCTGACAGTACCGGTCCTGCTTGCATCCGCTGCAGGTGCTGGCCCCAATCACTCCACATCAGCAGTTGCGAGTAGAGTGGTGCTGTCAGTGTGTGGGAGTGGGAGAGATGTGCAGGATGGGCCGAGACCTGCCCCTGTGCCTACTACAGCTTCTTTGGCCCACAGTTCCTTTCAAGATGCACGAATTCATGCACTGAGCCCCTAGTTTGAAATAAAAGAACACATCACTAACTTTTGGACACCTGAAATGAAATATGCTGCTGCATATCATTTTGCCCACAGTTAACAATACTATATATATTGCATGCTTCAAAATTTGTTAAGAGGGTAGATCTCTTGTAAATGTTCTTTAAAATTTTTTTTAAAAGACAAGCAGTATTCCAGAGATGGTTATCAATCAGCCTGAATCCTAGATTGAGGACAATGTGAAGTAAAATTCCAACCCTTGATAGGCAAGTAGCATGAATGAGAAATACAACTTTGATGTTTAAAGTTAAAAAAAAATTTTCAAGAGAAAGAGAGACCAAAAACACTATGGGACAAATGAGCAAAAGATAAGAGATCACTCCCTAAAAAAAGATACAAAAATTGCGCTTAAATATATGACAAGATATTTAACTGCACTCAAACTGAGAGAAAAGAAAATTAATCCTATACCATTTCTCACCTATTAGATGAACCATATCAAACCAACCCAACCAAAACCAAGTTGTAACACACTCTGTTGAGGTTGCCAGGAAACAGACCTCATTTTCCCAAGGCTGGGCTTCCTTCTGTCTTTTAGGTGTCAACTCCGGTGTAACCTCTTGATCACCCCATGTTAATTGATTACTTTTTATTACTTCTTGTCCCTACCCCAGAAAATAAGCTTACTGGAGGAAAGGACCTAATTGGGCTTGTTAAACACTCCTTCCCATAATAAATATTCAACAATTATACCTTGAAAAAGCTTTTCAGAGAAAAAAAATATATCTAAGGTATGACAACGTTAGAATAGAAGATGGTACTTATAAATTCTAAAAAATATGGATTCACTTAGAATTCTGAAGGTAGTTGATATATCAGCATTTCTTAGCATATGAAAATATAGCAGTAGTAAAATTCTGGTTTCTTCTATAGGCTACGTTTAAGATTCCTGTTTTAATTTACAATTATTTTTTCTCACAAAGTGTTCATAATGTGTACTGTAATGTTAAGCCTTGAGGAACACATATCACTACATCTTTAGAAAACATATAACCAGGTTTTCTCTGGGTGGTGAAATTATAGCTTTTTGTCTTTTTTTTTTTCCTTTCGAGAGTTTTGCATTGAGCTTGAATTATTTCTGTAATTAGAAAAAGGCAATAAATGGTTTAAAGGGAGAAAAGTAAGTATAGTTCAGGAAGAAGCAAGAAGGATGATTTTTTTTATCTGAATACATTTCACCCCAGTCTACCAGCCCAAGCAACATACTGTAATTGACAAGAAAAGGCCAGGTGTTTTCCCTTCAGCTGCTCAATTCAATTCAAGGAGTTAGTTTAGTGGTTGTTGTTATTGTTGTTGTTTTTAATGTGTGTTTTTTTCCCCAAATGCTGATAATGGTATTCCTGAGCCTTAAAAAAATAATTATGGGGGGATGAGGACACATGTGTAATACCTTAGTCAATAAAGAAATTTTTTAAAAAATGAATTCTTCACAACTGAATGGGCTCCAGGGAAAAGCAGCTGGTGCCTTTCTTGGCTACTTCAAAAGAAGGGCAAGAATCCCTTGAGCCCAAGCAGGAGTCAGAGAAAAGAATCTTTGGAAACATGTGAGCTCCATTAAGTTGGCTCTTTTAGCATTTATATGTATTGACGTAGGTGAGTCATGCCAACCTAAGTCTGGCTGGCTAAGCTTGGATTCTGAGTGAATTAAAAAATAAACACTTTTCCAGATCTTAGTTACTGTAAATAATGCTATGAACATAGGAGTACATGTATTATTTCTGATTGGTGTTTCAGGCTTCTTAGGATATATTCCTAGAAGTGGGGTCACTGGATCAAATGGGAGTTCCATTTTTAATGTTTTGAGGAAACTCCAAACTGTTCACAGTGGCCGCATCAGTCTGCATTCCCACCAGCAGTGCACTAGGATTGCCTTTCTCCACATCCTCCCCAACATTGGTTGTTTGTTGATTTATTGATGGCAGCCATTCTGGTAGGTGTGAGGTGGTACCTAATTGTCATTTTAACTTGAATCTCTCTGATGATTAGTGAAATTGAGTATTTTTTCATATGTCTCTTGGCCATTTGTATGTCCTCTTTGGATAAGTGTCTATTTAGATCTTCTGCCCATTTTTAGTTGGATTGTTTGTCTTCCTTTTGTTGAGTTGTATGAGTACTTTACATCCCAAGTGCCCATCAGTAGATGAATGGATAAATAAAACTGTGGTACATATACATAATAGAATACTATGCAACTGAAAAAAGAAGGATCTCTTACATTTAAAGCAAAATGGAGAGACCTGGAGAGTATTATGCCAAGTGAAATGAGCCTGACAGAGAAAGAAAGGTACCATATTATCTCATTCATATGTCAAATCTAATGAACAAAATAAACTAATGAACAAAATTGAATCAGAGACATTGAAGCATGCAACGGACTGACATATTTCAGAGAGAAGGGGGGGCGAGAAGAAATTAACCAATGAAATTATATGCATATATGCATAACCCATGGACACAGACAATAGTGCAGTGAAGGCCTGGGAAGAGGGCAGGAGGGGGGTCAATAGGAGGGAAAAGGGGGGATTTCTGTCATACATTCAACCATAAAGATATATTTTTTAAAAGAAAATAAAAAAATAAACATTTTTGACCTGGCTGGTATGGCTCAGTAGGTTGAACATTATCCCAGGCACCGAAAGGTCATTGGTTTGATTCTTGGTCAGGGCATATGCCCGGGTTGTGGACTCGATCCACAGTGTGGGGCCTGCAGGAGGAAAGCAAGAGATGTTTCTCACATCAATGTTTGTGTCTCTCCCCCTTCCCTCCCTCCCTTCCTCCCTTCCTCCCTCCCTCCCTCCTTCCCTTTCTCTCCCCCTCTCTCCCTTCTTCTTCTCTCTCTCTAAAATCAATTTAAAAGCATATTTCAAATAAGTAGACAAGCCAACAAACACTTTTGAACATATACTCCAGAATGATGTTTTCTAAACTGGCAGAATCAAGGGTGCAACTTGAGTACTTGTTATAAACACAAATTCCTGGGCCCCGTCCCAGAATTCCCATCTAAATCCCCTAGATCAGTCTGGTTTGGGAAACATGAGGCTAGAACTTGCATTAAGCTTGCTCCTAGTCCCCGTGCATCACAGGAAACCCGAGACGATGAATTTTTTAAAAGAGCCTTTATTTTTCTCCATTCCGTCATGCCAGAGCCCCATATTTACGGTCAAATGGCATTAGCAGAGCCAATGCCAAAAGGAAAACAGAGATGAAAATAAAGGCTTTGAATTCCTCACACTAAATAATTCATCACAGAAATGAGGGAAGTGATTTTCATGCATTTTTATTTTTATCTGAATCCTTTCCAGGAGTTGAGGATTTGGTTATATTTTCTGTGAGCATCCACAGAAATTTGGAATCTCTAACAAAGCAGTACTATTTTCTCGAGAGCTCTGAGAAAGAGTAAAAAAAGTTCTGATCATTTTGCCACAGGGACACAGCCTTCTTCAACGTCTACTGACAAAGACAGTGCATCCAAAATGCTAACTGGTTCATCAGTTGCCAGAGTCGCTGAGGAAAAGGAAAAGGTTGGGCTTTGCTCATTTCCCCTTGCTGCCATTATACATTCTTTGAAACCCATGTGTTTGCATGTGCCCTGAAAAGAAAACTAACGAATTCTATTTCCTCCACTGATGGCAATTCGAGCCGAGCACAGGCGGCACTGATGCAATTGGCGCTCGATTCATCATGCCCACAGTTCTGCACCTGTGTCATTGCCAGCAGGAACGAGGCAGTGTAACGTAACACTTTGCTTATCCACATCCCCAGGGATGAGGGAGTGTACACACCAAAGAAAACAAACTCACAATGCAGATTATTTCTATTAACAATCAATACGAGAAGTTTATACAAGCCATTTCCTAAAGCATCAGTGAGGGGAGGGAATCATTGATCAGCTGCCCCCTGCACGCCCCCTACTGGGCATCAAGCCCAAAACTCAGGCATGTGCCCTGACCTGAATTGAACCATGACCTCCTGGTTCATAGGTTGATGCTCAACCACTGAGCGACACTGGCTGGGTAGAAAATATTCTTATTTCCATCACTTTCTTCCCCAATCTTCTAGTGTTTCAGAACATATTAGCCCCACCAAGCAATGAGCCATGCATTCTGCAAACCATATTTGAACTGTCATGTCCAATTCTGAACAAGTTGCAATTTAAGAAACACACTGACAAGCATTTATACAGAGGAGAGTGACCATGGCAATGAGGGTCTAAAAATCATAGTTTGTGAGAAATGAATGAGATAAAAGAGTATGAATGGGCCACTAAGGGTGGATATTAGAACTGTCTTCAAACATTTGGTGGACTCCTGTGTTTTACTCTAGATATGGGTGACAACCTATTATTCATAATAATTGGAGTGTGATTTGGCAAGTGATTTACTTTTATAAAAACTAATAGTATTTCATTGTTTCTAAGATACTCATTCTCGCTCATTTATATTTCAGTGTTTTCTTAAATGCTTCAAAAGTGTAGTTACATGTGCAGGCAGTTACCTGTATTATCTATAATCCTACACATGTATCAGTCAGTAACTTCCCTAAGGTTCAAATACCATAATACAAAGGCTTGATACATGCTACTGTAGAGCTAATGTGTAGACTCAGAAGCAGGCAGATTTAAGCCCAACGATATATAACCTTGATCCATCAAGGAAACAATCTTCCTAGAGTATTGAGCTGCCTGATACTGAATGTGAGCAAGCAGAATCTACAGGATTATTTGAATGCTTAGAGTAGAGATCACCACAGTGAGTAAGTTCATACTCTCTAAGACCCCTTTAACACGGAAAATCCATGCAACAAAATAGATGGAAAGATCTGGAAAACATGCTACAGTTTTTAAATTCAAACTAGGAATAGTATTTCCTCTTTCTGAAGTTTTCTAGTAACACAATCCCTTCCATAAGAGGTGCAGTAGAGATAACCTTGACTACTGTAAGTCCTACCCCCTACATGAAAAACTCTTAGACTCCATTACACATCCAAGGTCAAGGGAAATACTATGACTCACAATTTATGAGAAGAATGAGAACACAGTTTCTCTAAGGAAGAAAAAAATCATACACAGCTACAAAAATAAGCATTTGAATAAGGGGCAACCCGTAGATAATTTGTTTAAAATCTTAATTGTTTTTTCAAGCATAGAGACTGAATTAAAGACAAGTAATCAAAGGCAGTGATTATAAAGCACTTATCTAGTTGGCGGCATGCTAACAATGGGATCTCCTAGCCATCATGCTAGCACTGATATTATTTTGACATTTTTATAAACAATCTGTGAAAAGGAGACATCTCCAGATTTGAAAAATAAATTTAGCTTTTCCAAGTACTGAGCTGTCAACTGGTTAGGGATAAACTGCCTTAAAATGCCACCCGATTGAAGGATTTGGGCAGCAAAAAAGAGGCATGTGGGCTTCATGTTGAGTGGGGGAAGCAAAAATTACCCCAAGAATCAGCCACTTAACAATGGATGACTCTCCAACCTACATCTCTAAGCCTGACCTTCTTTCATGAAGACCAGGCCTAAACAGTCATCTGCTAATTATATATTTCCACCTGTATGGCCCATTTGTATATCACACTCAAGATATCCCAATATGAACTCTTCATCTCCCCTTCTCTCCCACTTCAATTCTTCCTCTTGTAGTCTACACATATGCTAGTACCATCAACCATCAGCTTCTTGAGCCAGAAATATGGACGTTACCACATTCTACCTGTAGCAGAGACTGCCAGCTGTCCATCAAAATCTATGCTCTCCTATACCACATATCCCTTGCACTTTAGAGATGGTCTTATGGCAAGTTCATCTCCAATGAGAGGAGAACATAAGTGATGTAGGCCACTTTCAGGTCTAGCCCATAAAATTTCTTCTGCTCACACCTTATGCACTTCCTTCCTTCCTCAGAATCAGAATGGCAATAATCAAAGAAGTCTTGGAAGTTATATATTGAAAATGGCCAGGTATGATGAACTGAAAGATGAATTAGACAACCTTACCACCACCATCAGGAACCCAGAACACACTCGGAACCCAAAAGAAAACTATACTTTGACTGTTCAAGCTTTTACATCTTGGGATCTTTTGTTAGGGTAGTTTACCCTAGCTTGACTAATACACTATTCATCATGTTATCGTTAATCACCAAGTCCTGCTTCCTACATATTTCTTAATTTCTAGTAATTTCTTTCTCCTTACTTCCATGACCAAAGCCTCTGGCTCTTCAGCATTCCGCCATCTCTTTATATGTCTGTCATTCCAAGCGTGCTCACATTTCTGCTATAGAACATATCTGTTGGGTTTCTAACAAGCCTGCATCTCTCCATTCCACCTTCCTACCAGGTTCTGGGGAAACTGTCCTCTGGGAGATGGTACAGAGAGGAGTAATACTATCCCCTAGGCTCAGGGGAGGGTCCTATGTGTAATTAGCCAATCAGAGTAGTTCTATCCTCCTTGGCCCAGTGAGTGGCACAGTGGGCAGGTACAGTTAGAACTTTGGTTTGATTGCGAGGTACTCTATATTTCTCTATTTCCTCACTTTATTAATATATACGGACAATGAAGTATATGGTCCCATGAGCTGTTGGCAGCCATCTTGCAACCAGGAAGTGGTAGAGACATAATGGAAGGCGAAGTTGGAAAAAGTTGTACCTTTGGTGACATCAGTCAGCTGCAAGATCAAACCTATTTTGGTACCTCTAGACATTCCACTTATGAGTTTCAATGAATTCCCTTGTTATTTGATCCAAGTTGAGTTTGACTTTCTATTACTTACAACGTAAAAGGTACTGATGGAAATAATCCTCATTCCAACCCTAGTTCGCTCTCCACATAACCCACTAGAACAAGGCCTTTAAAATGAAAACTTGCTCAAATAATCCCTGACTTAAAGTCACTGAAAGCTTTCCCATGGCCTTAGCCCAACGTACTTGGCCCTTTACCCCATCTACCTCTCCAAACTCATTTTATGGTCTTCAAATCCACATAATTTATATCCAGAGAAACCCAGGACTTTTTTGTTTTAGGACCACTGAATTATTTCCCCTTCCACAAACTGCTTTCGCTGTGATGCAACAATTTCTCCCTCCAAATGGATATAGTAGCTCTTAGAATGACATGCACCCTTATCCATTTTGAAGACAGTCAGGGGTCACTCACTGAAGCATTGTGAGTGGTGGTAGAAAGTTGGCAACAACTCAAATCCCTGTGTACAGGAACATGGATAAATGAATTATGATATGTTCAGATAAAATTACAAGGCAAGCCCTAGCCAGTTTTGCTC
>PVJN01062631.1:0-10974 GCA_004026805.1 Lasiurus borealis | reverse complement strand
CAACAAATAATAGAGGGGCATTTTTAAAGTACCGAGGGGAAAAATTTGCTAACCAAAAATTGTATAGCCAGTAGGAATGCCTTTCAAAAAAAAGGCAAAACAAAGGCATTTTTATACAAACAGAAATTGAGCAATTTGATCCTTAGAACTGAAGCCACAAAGAAAGTTAAAGTTTTCAGACAGAAGTAATATAACAACAGATAAAAATGTAGTTCTCCGCAAAAGTAGAGAGCTCCATAAATGGTAAAAATGATAATACATATATGAAATTTTTCCAGTTTTTAATTTATTTGAAGATATTTTAGCCCTGACCAGGTGGCTTAATTGGCTAAGGCACATACTTAGGTTGCAGGTTTGATCCATGGCCAGGGCACATATGGGAGGCAACTGATCAATGTTTCTCTCTTACATCTTTCTCTTCTCTTTATTTCTCTCTCTAAAAATCAATAAAAACATATCATCGGGTGAGGATTAAATATATAACATTTGACTATCTACAGCAAAGACAGTAAAATATATTGTGAGCTTATAATAGACATGGGATGGAATGTATAACATCCTTAGCACAAAATATAGAAGAGAAGAAATGAAACTACTCCTATAAGATTAGTGCACTCTGCTTCTAGTGGTATAATGATTGTATTTGAAGGTGACTGAGAGAAGGTAAAGATGTATATTATAAATCCTATAGGAACTTGTAAAAAAAAATAAAAGTAGCATAACTCATGGGCCAATTATAGAAATAAAATAAAATAATGAAAAATTCTCAACTAATTTAAAAAAGATAGGAAATGAGAAAGAGAGAAACAAAAATGGCCAGAACAAATGGAAAACTAATATCAATATGGCATATGTAAAACCAACCTTATCCGTAATTACATTAAATGTAAATGGCTTATATTCCCTGATTAAAAGACAGGGATGGGCAGGTTAGACAAGAAAAGCAAGATCTACCTAAATGCTATCTATAAGAAATTCCCTTTAAATACAGAGACACACAGGGTTAGAAAAAGGACTACCACGAAACACTCATCAAAAATAAAATAAATCTAGAGTGGCTACATGAATATCGGACAAAGTAAACCTTGGTAAAGAATTTTGCCGCAGACAAAGATAGGCCCTAGATCAATAATAAAACGTTGAATTCATCAAGAAGGTATAACCTCAGGCAATGTGTATGCATTTAAAAACAGAGCTTCAAAGTACGTAAGAAAAACTGATAAAAGTGAGAGGAGAAAATTAAAAAAATCCACCATTATAGGTAGATATTTCAACTCTAAAATATTATTTTAAAATATTCACCCGTACTGCCCTCTCAGGAGCTCACCGTTGTGTGGGGCGGTGGGACCCCCTCAGGATTTGTGTGCCTGACTCTCTGCATGTGTGTGGAACCCTAATGAATGTCCCTGCATGAGGCACAGGGCTCCCGGTGGGCGGACAGCAGAGGTCCTCCAGGCTCCGGGTGGCTTCTCCAGCGCCTCTCTGGACCATAAGGACTTTGGAAAGGCACCAATCACCCTCCACATACCTGTCATCACTTCCTAACCCACAAGCACGCATCCAGCTGTTCTCACAGAGCTGATGCCCTGCGTGTGTAGATTTTTCTCTGAAACTTCAACAACTACTGGTGGCACAGGATGCTGGGACTAATCAGACAGGAATCACTTCCAAGTGATGCATAAACACATCCCAGTCACTCAGACAGAAGTCAGAGCATACGCAGCCCTCCTAGCCGAGACAATGGGTTCAACAGTCATTATACCAAGACAGGCACATGGCAGACAGTAAGAAGCTGGCGAGAAACGATGGATGACTTTATGATTGACAGGTTGTAACAACAACAACAACCATAGGCACTGCTGGGTGGCCCCTCTACGTTCCAGGTCTTTCACTAACAGCTCTACGTGGGCTCCTTCGATCCTCCCCCCACATTGTGTCTGTCCCCTGGGCACCAGGACGCTCCTTTTCAGGAGGGAGATTACAAGGTTGGGGTGGGGGTGTGTTACACAGCTCTCCGGGGTCACCCACCTGGGAAGTGGTGTAGGTGAGGTTCTAACCCAAGCTTGTCTGAATGAGCAGAACTCACGCGATGATGGTGGCCACATACGTGCCGAACATCACTTTGTGGAAGAAGCCACGTAGCGACTATGAAGACACGTGAGCTGGCGGTGGCTTGACAGACGAGCTGGCGGTAGAGCCATCAGCCTCTGACTCATACAGCCGACTCCCGGCACCCCCCTCAGAGGTCATTGGAAGGAGGCTGATCCTGCCCTCCCCTAAACAGCGCTTGCCTAGGGATCAGAAAAAACACCCAGCCTTCACATGGACTTCGCCATCTGTGTCGAGTAACTTTGCATCATGTCCCTAAGATGTCCCATGTATCAGCTCTGAGAAGCATCAGCATTTGTAAGAGGGGACGCACAGATGAGATTCCTTCCCTGCCCAGCAGTATCACCCAGCTCACTTTGTACCCCAGAGACCCCGAGGCGGGGGGATGTGGCTTTTCAGAGCAGCACTCACTGATTTACTGAGGGGACCCAGGACTTAGGAACTCAGAGGTTCTAGCCTGAGAGGTATTCGCAGTGACTCGTTGAAGGGATAGGTGTGGTGGATACCCAGCCACGTGCCGCCCAGGACGGGATGGGGGTGTGAGGTCCCCTCTGAGGACATCTGAGCAAGGGCTGGCCAGGCACCCTGGCCGTCCCAGGAGGGAGGTCATGGGGATCCCGCCGGACCCACTCTGAATCCCCCGACCGCAGGCCCCACCCCCAGTCTGCTCCTGGCTGCACACACAGCTTCGCACGTGTTTCCCATCGCCCGGCCCACCCGGGACCGGGCCTCCGGGACCAGGAATGACGCGGGGCTCGGAGCAGCCTGCGCGGCTCTGATCTATGATGTGCGCGGGAAGGAGCCGGACAGGGGGAGAGGCTGCGCGGATTACCGAGCATCCCGTTTCCCGTTTCCTGACCGCCCCCCTCTCTGGCCGCGTCCACGGTGGGGCAGGCTTGGGAACGGGCCTGGTGGCGTGTGCGCCTGTGTCTCAGACCCGGGTGGGGGCATGTCTCCTATCCACGCCGCTGGTTTAGAATATCACCCTGAAACAGCCCGCTTAGAAGCCTGAAAGCTCGATCCACTCACTGCCTCTCTGTTTTCCTTTCGTCATGAAGGCATCTCTCCCTTTCGACAAAAGGCGTGTTACTGGTGCCGGGACACAGCCTAACATCATGACCGAATCACAGAGAGCATAAACTTATGCCGTCTCTAACCGAGGCACTCAACCCGGGCGACACTTTATTTTCTCTCATCCTAGGATGTTTTTTTTTTTAATACATCATTTTTTAAAAATATATATTTTATTGATTTTTCACAGAGAGGAAGAGAGAGGGATAGAAAGTCAGAAACATCAATGAGAGAGAGAGACATCGATCAGCCGCCTCCTGCATGCCCCACACTGGAATTGTGCCCGCAAGCAAGGTACACGCCCCTGACTGGAATCGAACCTGGGACCTTTCAGTCCGCAGGCCGGCGCTCTATCCACTGAGCCGCACCGGTCTCGGCTCATCCTAGGATTTTGACGAAGACTCTATCTTGGGGGGCGAAGGGGGAGATGATCGTGTTTCTAAAGGAAGTGGAACCCCGAGTCTCCTGCAGTTTACAACGCTTGTATTTTGACAAAGGGACCCATTTCTGCATTTTTAAAATAATTTTTTTAAAAGCAGAATCATCTTATGACTGCCCAAACCAGTTCTGGAAAAGTGAGCAACATCGGAAAGAAAGAAAGAAAAAAAATCTCTCTCTCTCTTCCCTTGTTTAGTATCTTCTTTTTTTCATGGTTCCAACTGGCGCAGGCTGGGAGAGCGCGCTCGCAGGAGACCTGTAATTTATGGCTGCTTCTCGCCCCCACTGTCCGCCGCCGGCTCGGCGCGGAGGGTAATGGAGGGAGCAGATGTTCGCCCCGGCGGCTCCTCTTCAGACCCCCGCTCGTCAGGCGCGGTTTTACAAGGACTTCCTCGCCGCGGTCCCCGCTCCGCACAGGAAGCCGAGGTCACGGGGAAACACGCGGCGGGGGCGGGCGCCCGCGCTCATGTGCTCGGCAGCTGGGCCTCCCTCTTTCCGAGCGCGCTGGCGATTTATGGAACGGCCGTCATTTCCAGCTTATGGACCAAGAAATAAACGTGTTGACACCATTACGGTAACATCTGTGGAGGGAAAAATATGGGCCGCTTTCTCGGGGCGGCACCGGCCGTGCCGGAGTTCCAGAGGGTCTTTAAGGCTTGATTGTATTCACGATCGGCGACGGTGACTTCCAACGCCAGTCTGTTTCTTCCCGTGTGACGTCAAGCGAAAAGGTGAAGGCCTTGCCCGCGGAGGCGTTTCTACCCCGTGGTTTGGTGGGACGGCGAGGCCGCCCCGATCATAACGCAATGGCAGCTCCTGAGCTCACCTGCCCCGGTGGTGGTGGCGGCCATGGGGTAGACCAGATCTCCCTGTTGGCATTCACCTACTGGGCAGAGTCTAACCCAATTTCAGGCTTGTACTCCGAGCTGTATTTTTGTCATCAGGGGGAGAAGGGCGACTGGAGAGTCTGTATCTCCACCCCGACTCCGAGCACCCACAGAGACACACGTCTATAATTTTGGGTGCTGATGCATTTGGGGGGAAAAGGCCCCAGAACATGCCTTTTATGTGTAAGAAGCTGGCCTCGCTGATTAAGACCATGAAGCATGTCCTCCTGTACCAGCAGGTAGAAGCCCCGGTGAGTCACGCCCTTCTGTTCACAATGGGTGAACCTTCAAACTTTCTCCAATGGTGATCCCCGTTACCTGGTGGCTCTGTCTCCCCAGGATTGCTTCCTCGAAGATGACAGTGACAGGAGGGGTTGACAGGGCTTTTATAATGCTGGATAAATACCTAGCACCAAATGTGTGTGTGTGTGTACACATGTGAGTACACACAGGAGTACACATTTATGTATGTTGGAGGAGTTGGAAAAAAGGGCAGAGAGCGCTCCATTGTAGTTTTCCAAAACAACCTCTACGTCAGCTCAAATGCTTTGCCTATAAGGCCTATTGGGGTGAAAGCAGAGTCCCGGGATCCTCCTGCAGCCACCCCGAGGCATGCACCCCCCCCCCTGCTTTGTAGGATGTGATTCCAGAGCCTGGAGTGGTTTTCTCAGCCTCATCCATCACCACCCTGCCTCACCCCAGTACTTGACGCTGAAATCAGTTGTCAAAATACTGGAAACCAACCCTCTCGTCCGTCTCTTCCTTCCTCCTCAGCCATTTCAAACCAGCCATCCCTTTGCAGGAGGCGTAATAAGTCCCAGTGGCCTTGACTTCAGAAAGTCTACAGTCAGCCCCGCGGATTGCCAGCTTCATGAAACCATGACCATCCTCTCTCGTTGACATGTTCACCCCAACACTTAAAACTCCTGGCGCAGTCAGTTTTGTCTCAGCTTTAGATTCACCAGAAAACCGTTGAGTGACGCAAGGCTTGAGTGTCAGGGTTTAATTGAAATTCCAGGGCAAGGGAGGGAAGGGAGAGGAAATGGAGGTCGGGTGGGAAGCAGATACAAGGAGATGAATTCACCACCCTGGCTCTTCTCTGCAACAAAGCCCACACCTTCCCCGATCAGAGCGAGACAGGTGCACCCTCGCAGACAGGTGCCATGTCACAGAGAGATTATATGAAAAGCCGAACCCAGAGAGAGGGCTGTCCACCGCAGAGAGCAAGGCGGGGCGCCTTACCCACGTGTCCTCCCCACCCCGTCTCCCATTGGTCAAAGTGCTCCCCAGCGCGAACTCACATTCCCTCACATCTACGCTTCACCCCTGGGGCAAGTACTTCCTCTCATGATGGTCTATCTGCCTAGACAGCTCCGTCACCCAGACATCTAAGACCAAATGCTGAGGACCTCCGTGACCTGTGTCCAAACACTGATGGAGTCCAGTGTCTATTCTACAAATTCCGCCAGGCTAACAAGGAATAGAGACATAGCCATCCCCATCACCCTTCCTGCCGGGTTGACCAGAAGGCCGTACCAGAAAACAACCCTACGCCCTCAAACGGACGAGGCGGGGACCCTTTCCACCGTATAAGACAAATGATCCTCGGTGTGATACCCGGTGCCACCTCTAACAGAAAGCGGTAATAATGTGACAACGATTCACTTCCAGAAAGTAATTTGGAGAGGTGCCAATGAGGAATGCCTGCCAGCCTGCCCCGCGCTTGTCTTTCTTCTGCCCACCACAGCAAATTCAGGTCAGATAATTAGCGCCCGTCTTTATGCCGTGCGCTTTCCGAAATTTCTGCCGCACCGTGTGAGTGGGAGGTAAAAGTTCTGAAACCTTCCACGAGGTTGTTGTTGCCATGGAGACCACTCCCTTGGAATTCTCAGCCTGATTCCCAGTCGGGGGAACGGGCGATGGATGTTTCCGAACCAAATACGGAGAGGCCTACAGCCAGGCGGGAGCGGGAGGGGATGCGGCGCCGGCAGGCCCCAGAAGGCGACCGCGGGGATGGAGGGGTGGAGGGAGGACAAAGGGGCGTGTGGCCCTCCTTCTGCTGCCTGCCTGCCTGCCTGGGGAAGGGGTGAAGGCTGTGTCCTCAGCAGGGCAGTGGGAGCTGGGGGTGCCGTGGGCAGGGAGCTGGACTCACCCCTCCCTACGTCCTCCCTCTGCACCACCAGCGGCATGACCTTGGGAGAGCCACGCCCACCGGCTGGGCCTCGGGGTCTGTGTGTCTGTAGAAAGGAAGGCTTCAGGCAGGCTGTTCCCAAGGCCTCAATACTGTAGGCCATTCCGGCACAGCCGTCAAAGGACATGTGGGAAGTGCTGGTTACTGGCTCCTTGGTTCAGGGCCTTCTCCTGGGGGAGGGAGGGGAGATTAAGGTTAGCCAGCAGGGGTCCCATCCTGGCCAGGTGAACAGTGCTGGGTGTTCTCCAGACCTTGAAGGAGCTGGTGGTTGTCTTCATTTCATCAGGAATCATTGCCAGTAGATGTTCCATCCATCTTCCAATCATCATCAAGAGCACCAGGAAGGACAGGGCTCTGGCAGAGAGCTCCGTCCCTGTCACTAGCATGAGCGGGGGGGGGTCTGCCGGGCATGACTGCTCTGGCCCTTTAGATGAAGAGACAGAGGCTCAGGAAGTCCAAGAGCAGCCCGCCACCAAGGCAGGACATGCGCCAGGCCCTCCAGCCTCTGGCTCTGCCCCCGGCAGCCTCTGGGTCAGCATCCTCTCATCTGGAGAGGAAGAAACACCTCCCTCGCCCCCAGGCGCCCCGTTTTATTGCGGGAGAAGCCCAGCGTTTGAACGTGAGCCTTGGTCCTGCCGGGCTGGTGGGCAGCACTTTGCGGGCCGTGGCTTGCCGTCTCTAAGAGGTGGGCATGTGGGTGACATGGTTAAGAGCTATTCTGCCAGGGTCAAGTGTAAAGAGAAAGTCTTTGGATCTGCCTGCCACGGGGAGAGGAAGCTCAGGGTGCGAGGCGGAGCAGAGTGAAGGGAGAGAGATGGGAGAGCGGGAAGAAAGGGGACATGCAGAGCCAGTGGGCGGGTGTCGTTAGAGGCGATTCACGCTGGCGGACGGAAGGGGACCTTGAGCCTTCCCTCCTTCATTTCAAAGCCACCACGTGGGTGGTCTCGTGTCTCCTTTCCTTCAATCAGGGGCCCCCTGACATGCCACCAGAGCCACCACGCAGGAGACGGTTTGGACATGAAAAGCTACTTTTCCCGGCACAGGCTTTAGAAGTCTAATGTGGAGATTACAAAGTGGGGGTGTGGGGGAGGGGCGGAGTGGGAGCAGAGGGATGGGTTATAGGGAAGCAGAGACGTCTTAAATTGTGCCCACGCCCAGTGCCCACCGGGGCACGTTTCCCCTGGACTGACGGTGACCAGACTGCGGGCATTCCAGCGTGGACAGCGCCTGGCCGAGGCTATTTGGAGGTGTTTCTGATTGTTGGGGTGTGATGGAAACTCATCACTGTCTCACTAATTACAAAGGTGTGGACAAGGAAACCGGAAGGCTGGTCAACCTGGAAGCTCTGAAAGGTCAAAGCCAGCCATCCCTTATCTAACAGAGACAAAGGTAACTGAAGCAACTTCCCCGTCAAATACTCATGTAAAGCCTCACTGATCAGATAATCTGCCTGTTCCTGGAATCGCCTGCCTCAGGGCAAAGGGTGTCTCCCAAACCTGAATAGAAGGGATGGCAAGGCCTGAGCAAAGCAGAGTCCTCTCTGGGGCTTCCGCCTGGCCTCCATTTCCCAAATCAATGCTTTTCTAGTCTCTTTTCATGTGTGTGCGGCCCCCTCCAGAACCCCAACCCTGAACGGGAACCCTGAACCACGCGGGACGTGAAAGGGGCTCCCACAGGGGAGGTAACTGGGTCCTTCCTATCTGGGAACAAAGCCTCCACGTTTTGAGTCTGATGTGTGACGAGAAGCTCCCACAAACCACTCCAGACGCCCGGCCTCTCTCCCTGCAGAACCGAGTGGAAATGCCAGTCTCCACCAGGAGCCATTGGCCGAGATGAGTTTGAGGTTTTTTGTTTTGTTTTGTTTGAAAATATTGCACGAAACGGTTTTAAGCAAAATTCCCAGGAATGTCATTTCAGAGCAAAGACAATTGAATGCTTAATGAGCTCTGTTCCAGCTCTCTGCACCCGCACCGGCCTCCACGCAGTGGCGCCAGGGGGCGGGGAGGTTTGGGGGCGCCTCTATCCACGCCAGCGATCCTGATCCTCCAGGCCTGGCCCAGTGCTCTTTCTAGAAGGACTCGCCACCACGGGGCTGTCTTCTCCAGGCCTGAAGCTGTCCCTGTCCTGGTCAGGGGGACACCCCAGAGGCATCTGTCCCCTCAGCCCACACTCTCTCCCTGGGGGGCTCTACAAGGGCGGCACTGGGGGGCTTTTCCCATCCCTCCTCCCACCGTGGCTCCCCATCCCCCCTGCCCCTCCATCGCTGGGCCTCCTTGTTTTCTTCATCTTCCTGAAAAGGCATTTCCCACATCCAGAAGGTTTCAGACACATTGGGCCTTGGGACTGGACTGTAAAGGCTGCAGGAGGAGGGTCTGGCCCGGCCCGAATCCTCGGCCCCACCTCCCTCAGGAATTGGTGAGGCAAAGACTCTGCTTTTCTACCCCCCACCCCCAGCTGCCTGGACTCTCTCCTGTGACCCCTGTAACTTGGGGGAGTGGGGGCAGGGTTACCATGCCCATCTCCCAGGGAAGCAAACCCAGGCTGGGAAGCCGCAGTGACAGACGGACAAGCATCTCAGCAGCAGGGACCGGAGTTCAGGGTGCTGGTCCCCAGCTCTGTCTTCTTCTCCCAACGCCTCCCCGTCCTGCAGTCCAGCATCACCGCCAGAAAGGGACGCAGCCTCTGGCAACCCCAGGACCCGGACCTATGCCTCCTCAGCCAGCCCTCCCGCCAGGGGACCCCCAGAAAAGGGGGTGGATGAGTGACAGGCCAATGAGCCCTGGAATCAGGTCCCCCTGAGCCAAGGAGAAACCCACCGGGCGGCAGCCACCCCTTCCAGGGAAACCCCACTCCCGGGCGCATCTCTGACTCAGCAGCTCGCACCCCTCGCCTGGCCGGAGGGTTCCCGGCTGGGGAGCCGGGTCTGGGTCAGAACCTTTGAGAGTCCTGCAGGGGGACTCTGCCCCCTGCCCCCTTGGGTGTTGTGCATCCACCACCCTGACCTCTTGTGAATACAGTGGTACCTCGAGATACGAGTTTAATTCCTTCTGTAACCTTGAGGCGTGGGAAACTATGAGACGCTCGAGTCGCGGTAAACTGGTGGGTCGTGGGCAGCCTGCCGATCCAAGCGATGACTCGTATCTCAACTGTTGCTCGTATTTCAAAGCAAAAATCGCTCGCTCGACGGCTCGTATCTCAAACATCTCATATGTTAGGGCACTCGTATCTCGAGGTACCACTGTATCTTTCACCAAACCCCTTGCAGCGGGAGGGATTGCATGCTGAAGAGGATCAGGAGAACAGACAGCAAACTGGACTTCTCCTGGCACCTTTTCAGCAAACTCCCGGGTTTCTCGGGCCTCGGAGCCCCCTCCTCACTGAGCTTCTAGAACATTCCAACTGAGCACATGCCAAAGCAGCCGTGGGGGGCCCAGCGGGCACAGCCTGGGAGCAGCCTCCGCCTCGTGACGCATCAGGGGCCTGGGAGCTTGCTCTTTCGGGGCTTTGATGGGCTGGTCTTCAAGATTTGCTCCTGGCAGGCGGAGGGGCTCCGGCGGGCAATGGGGTGGGCATTCGGCGTGGATGGAGCTCAAGGCGAGCCCTCGGACTGGGGCGCCCCCCACAGGCCCTCGGCTCCGGAGTAAGCACCTGTGGGGGTCCGAGTGTGATGACCCTTCCAGGAGCCGCTGGGTTGTCCAGATAGGTTCATATGGCACGGCCTTGGCACTGGTGCTTCCTCTGACCTTGCCATTCCTTCCCAGGGGCCTTGGGGCTCAGGGGGGCTGGGTTAGAGAGTTGGACTTCTGAAAACATTTCCCGAAAATGTCACGTCTAAACGGTCCAGTCCAGTACTTATTTCAGCTGCAGATCCGAAGTGTCCTTTCAGGTAGCTGTACCTCTCGGTGTGGATTTGTTCATCTCGAGTCAGGCCCTCTGGGGGTGCCAGGTTGTGGAGGAAGGGGAGGACCGGGGTCTCCTGGGCTCCCGGGACAAGGACACTGGGCCCCAGCAGGTTAGGGGCAGCAGGTGAGGGCCTGGACCCCGGGCACACCCTCCAGACTCGCCGACGGGCGTGCAGGCTGCACGGGCTCAGATGATGGAGAGCTGACCTCTCCCGCCGGTGACACACTGAGGTCTCACAGGCCTGGCCGAGCGGGGACGCCAGCCGCTCCAGGAAAAGCCTGGATTCCCAGCCCACGCAGCACCAGGTGGCGGGATCCCCACTCCTGACCTGGGCCAGCCTGGGCTCCGGGGCCATGGCCCCCTGGAGGGAGGAGC
>PVJN01062630.1:0-10974 GCA_004026805.1 Lasiurus borealis | reverse complement strand
CCCCCCGCCTCAAGTACACAATTTTGATGAGATAATAAATGTCTGCTGTTTAGTCACCCAGTCTGTGGTATTTGTTCCAGCTGCCCAAGTGGGCTAATATTCTTGGTGAATAAGGCCTGAGCTGGGTTCACAGCCAACATGCTCTCTTGGCTAAAAAAATTTCTGCAGCAAAGTACACAACTTGTCAAGGTGAACCTGAGTGTGTTGGCAATTTCTGGAACTCACTTGCAGGGCAACTTATGTTACTTACCAAGATGCCTCCCCAGAAGGCATAACCTCCATAGAATGAGACAGCAGTGTAGTACCAGAGAACGATGGTGCCCATGATGCTGCCGAGGCCAATGTGTATCAGGCCGATCAGGATCTGGATGGCCTGTCAGGAGGAGCCAAAAATAGAGACCTTTGTGTCTATGGCCGGATCTTAACCCTTGCACCTTTGGGACTTTTTTTAATTTTAATAAATATTTTGTTCTCTTGGTCAATAAAGTCATATTTAAAATGTACTAATTAAGTAATACTTCAAATAATTTCTCCCCGCTCAAAGAAAACAACCATTTATATTTTGGTGTATAACCTCTCATTATTTTTTCAAATATATACTCTGATTATACAAAAGGATTCTGCATATTTAATTTTATATTTCATTATGAAAATATCCTCATGGCATTAAGTGTTTTTTAAATATATGCTTTATAAGGTTGTCCATATCTCATTATGTGGATGGTCTGTGGAAGAATTGGAACAGAGATATTGGGCAGGTATAATATCTTTTCATATTATAAACAACATTGGAATGAACATCATTTTGTAGATAAGTCTTTGTGCTCATCTTTTATATCTTTTGAATATTGTTTTGGATTGAATTGTGTCTTCTCTCCCTCACCAAATTTATATATCTCTATTTTTAAATCTTCACCTGAGGTTTTTTTTAAATTGACCTTAAGAGAGAATGAAATCAAGAGATGATAAGGAGAAAGAGAGAGAGAAAGACAGAAAGAGAGATAGAGAGAAACACTGATGTGCAAGAGACACAACAATTGGCTGTCTCTCACAAGTGATGGGACTGTGGCTGGATATTAAACCTGCAACCCAGGTACATGCCCTTGACTAGTAATCAAACCTGCTACCCTTCGGTGTACAGACTAATACTCAACAATTCAGCAACTCTGACCAGGACTCAAATTAATATTTTGAAGTTCAAACCTCCAGTGCCTCAGAATTGAATCTCATTTGGAAATAGGGTTGCTGCAGATGCAATTAGATAATATGAGGTATAATGGAATAGGGTGGGCCCTATATGACTCTTATCTTTTCAAAGGAATGCCATGTGAAGAGAAACATGCGCACTCAGGAGAATGCCAAGATGGGAGTTTTGCTGCCACAAGCCAAGCACCTACAGGAAGCTAGGAGACTGGTCTGAAACAGATCCACCCCTACAGCCTTCAGAGGGAGCTTGGCCCCATGGATACCTTGATTACAAACTTTTGAACTGATACAGTAAATTCTTTGTGTTCTAAGCCACCCAATCAGTAGTGCTTTTTTATGGTAACTCTAGGAAACTGATATATATTCTTGCCCAAGTGCTGTGTGTGTGTGTGTGTGTGTGTGTGTGTGTGTGTGTGTGCACGCACGCACAGGCATGTATATAGCACAAACATTACAGAGAATACAAATATATCATTAAATTTGCACAAATGGTAGAAAATTATACAAAATGCCTGGCCCCAATTCTTTTTCTCAATGATAAAGCATGGGAGTATGTCCATATCTATACTAATAAAAGCCTACATAGCCCTCACACATGACATTGCCACAAGATGGCCACCACAAGATGGCCGTGCTTACAGCTGAGGCAGTGCCTGGTAGCCACTCTATGTGGTGAGGCCTGGGAATCCCGTGGCTTCAGACTGCACAAAGGCAGCAGTCCTGGTGTCTCTAGCACCTCGTACAGAAGAGGCAGGTCCCAGAGGAAGAGGCAGGTCAAGGCAGGGAAGGGCATTTGGGGGTGATCAGGCCAGCAAGGGAGAAGTTAGGCATCTATCAGGCCATCAGGGGCGCGGTTAGGGGTGATCAGGCTGGCAGGCAGATGAGCGGTTATGAGTCAGCAGTACTGGATTGTGAGAGGGATGTCCGACTGCCAGTTTAGGCCCCATCAGGATCAGACCTAAACTGGCAGTTGGACATCTCCTGAGGGGTCTCAGGTTGGAGAGGGTGCAGGCTGGGCTGAGGGAGACCCCCATCCCTGCATGAATTTCATGCACTAGGCCACTAGTAATTATATAAGGAGCTAAGGAGTTTTATTTTTACTTAAAAACATTTTATATTAAAAAAAATAAGTTATCATTGATTTGAGAAAGAGAGGAAAGGAGAAGGAAGAAAGAACTACTGATGAGAAAGAAACATTGATCAGTTGCCTCCTACTGGAGATGGAGTTTGCCACTGGGCATGTGCCCTGACTGGGAATAGAGCTGGCAACTACTGAGTACATGGGCTGATAGTCAATCAACTGAGCCACGCTGGACAGGGAAAAGAGTGTCCTTTTCATAGCTCCTTCACATTGAATCCTTTAGACATATAACATATTGATATAACCAATATTATATTGATGAATATTTTGGTTGTTCCCATTCTTTAACTATTGTAATAGGGTGTAGGATTAAAAAACAAACAAACTTCACATCTAATTGACTAACTAATCAAAGATTGAAAGTGAGAATATAATAATAAAACTTACAGTTTTATTTAGATAGTACCTAAATAACTCACATTCCTGCCATCAGCAATGGTGTTGTGTATTTGGCTTCCCAGCAGCAGGTAAAGGACCTGAGGGTCATTTGGGCCAGTTTCACTATCACAAACCATGCTGCTATAAATAATCTCATACATGTTGTATTTCTTATGTGTACAGGCCTGTCTGCAGGACAAGTGTAAGAAATGGAATTACTGTGTATTTAAAAATTTGGCAGATATAGAAAGCCCTCCTTACAGATTGTATCAATTGACATTACTATGAGCAGTATTGGGAGTGGGGGGAAGAGGGAGAAGATAGGATTTGAACCCAGAATTCATGCATGTCTTGCCCTAGCTGGTTTGGTTCAGTGGGTAGAGCGTGGGCTTGAGGACTGAAGGGTCCTGGGTTCCTTTCTGGTCAAGGGCTCATACCTGAGTTGTAGGCTCCCCAGATCCAGGCCATGATGCAGGTACATTCAAGAGGCAACCAATCAATGTGTTTCTCTCACACCCTCTCTCTAAAAGATCAATGGAAAAATATCCTCAGGTGAGGATTGACAACTACAACAGCAAAAAGAATCTATGAGTGTCTTCTTTCATCCAAACAATGAGATGGGCTTTCCCTGATCCCACCCAGAACAGCCTTTTGGGGAGAGGAGGAATCATTATAAGCTCGCATCTTATTCACATTGGAGACAGATTCCATTCAAGCACATTGGGTTTAGAATCTGCCTTCTGGTTCACTAGACCCACCTCCTTCCAGAGGCCACATGGGTCAACATGGATTCTGTCAACAGAACCAACAGTCCAATGTACTGCTTCTTTGTTGCTTTTCTTTCTCTTTCCTAAAATGCTCAAAATATTTAATACAAGGTCCCACCCAGAGGCCCTGGTGATGCTGTAGAGCTGAGCTTCTTAAAAGGCGAGTCTGGCAAAGCTGAGTCAGCTCCAGCCCCACCTGCTGGATTTGGAGTTTCTGTGTTTCCAAACCTCCTTCCCGCCCCTAACTCCAGCCATGTGGCCAGTGCACACAGTGTGAAATCTCACTTACCCCTAAAACTTTGGCTTCTTTGAAGGATCTCTGGGCAGGTTGCATAGACACAGGTGGCTCCAAATCAGGTGGGTTCCCAGGAATCTGATGGACTTGGGGCTGGTGGAGTGGATACAGGGGCACCTGAGACATGCTTCCAGGGATCACAGGATAGCCGTTGTGGGGTGCCATCACAAACACAGAATTGGCCGTGGGGCCTGCTGAAGTCATCACCTTCACGCTGTTAAGGTATAATAAATGCAGTAGAGTCATCCCACACATGTGCACTAATGTTTACATTGGAAAATAACTTTTGCTTTCATTAACTCCTTTGAGCACCTAAATCCCCTATGAGTTTATTGTTTGAGATATTAGGCAGCAGTTAGAGAGCACACATGCAGTCAGTGCTTTACAAATACATCTCTTTGGTTCCTCACACCTTGCCAGTTTTCCAGGTGAGAAAACCGAGGCCCAGCGTGGCTGAGACCTACAGAAGGCAGGGCTGTGTTCCTTTCACTTTTGTATCTCTTATATTTAACTTATTTTGTATCTCTCATTGTGCTCAGCAGGGCTTTTTTTGCACAAAAGGGTACTTCAACATTGCAGAGTTGGAGAGTCTCCAGAAGAACTGTGACTCCAATTCTTTCCATTTCTGAAAAAAGAAAACTGAAACTGGGAGTGTGGACATGAATTCCCCTAGTTCCCAGCCATACAAATATTTGTAAATGGAGATCCTTATCCTCCAAGGAAGCCCCTTGCGAGGACTGAATATATATTCACTGGGCGTCTCATGGGACTTGGTGTTCTAGGTCAATTGTGAATTCTGATTAGTTTTTAAAATGTCTTTTTTTTAAAAGAGATACAAAATAAGTTAAATTTATTTTGCTCCTTCCACTGTTCCTTTCATTTGGATACAGAACTCTTAGGTTTCATGCAGGGAATTTAAAGAAAAAGTTTAAATGAGTTGTAATAACCTAACAGGGAGCAACTTTCAAGTAAACTTTAGATAAAGGTAATCGCTCACACAATTCCATGAAGGTAGCATAACAAATACATTTGAAAATAAAATGGTACAGTACTTCTTCAGAAATACTCACCTCTGATGATTGGCCATGTTACTAGGGCTCTCGGGTCTAGAATATTCTAAAATAACTTACCATAAAAACCTGAATCTCCCATCTGAAAGAGTAAATTCTTTGGGGGCATTTTATCAGGTGGATTTTTAATCTATTTTCCTATTCTCCAGACACTACTTGCATTTTCTCATCAATGCCATAAACTGATACACATATATTTACTTAAATACTTTACCACCATGCATGTCCCTTCTATAATGTTCTAAGTTCCTAAACAACAGTAACAGTATTTAATAGTTATAATTGTAACAGCTACCTCTGAGTATCTGGTAAGTAACTTGGTATCATGTCACTTTCACTATGATTTGTTTCTAAGCCGCTCTCACAGATCTTTATACACATGATCTCTAATTTTTATAACTCTGTTGGGGCGGGGCAGAGATAACATAGTATTACTCTTGTTTTATAGAGACCATAACTGAAGACAAAAAAAGTTTCATTATTTCCAATTTAGGGCCCAATGACACAGATTTTGAACCATCTCTCTGGCTGCGAAGTCTTCATGATTTTTCTTAAAGGAGAGCACTGTGTATTAGGAAGTATAAATTTTTGCAGCTTCAAACAGAATTCATTTATTAGCTGCTGTCTGTGAAGGTCAGAAGTCCGGCATGGCTGGGGTCCCTGATCAGGGTATGATAAGGCTGAGTGTCTGGCATGACTAAATTCTTTTCTTTCCTCTTTTTTTTTGGAGGACACCCTCAAAAGCTAGTACACTAAACCCTGCCATGGGCTCATCCTCACACCCACAGTTATCATGTGGCAGGAAAACCTTATCAGCATGCCTGAGCTACCAGTAGAAAACCTTTAGATTAAGTATACTCACTTTGTTCTGCCAGTGGCTAAGTCTCCTTTGCTTCTCTTCCCCAGGGCTTGCTGTAAGCAACTCGTTTTTCCGGAAAGAACTCACCAGGTTCAGTTACAAAATATATTTCGAAAGATTCAAAACAAAGTCCTTCTCCTAGGGGCAGGGCAGGTTACCAGCTGCCCAGAGCTCAGCTTTCCCACCCACATATACTTCCTATAATTGACAAGGAACCAACCAAACGCTGTTCAATTGTAACAGCTACCCCAGTGTCTGAATGGTTATCTGTGTGGAAAAGAAAGGGTTGCTTGAGCTGGGCACTCAAGGAACTGCTTATAGCTGCCTGTAGGACAGAATAACAAATCCCTCAGAGGAGAAACAGAAACCATCATGTAGTTTCATTGCTCCACCTGAAGTTTCACTGTTGGCTTCCTGGAAGGGGAAAAGAATGTTCAAGCAGTATTTCTGCTAGACATTTGCCAAAATGCTACAGTCATGGAGGTGGGAATTACAATTAACTTACTAGTATAAGGACACTGTATGTGAGTTCCTTTATCACTTTTAGTACATTTTATTCTAATTCTGTTTAGTAGTTAGAATAATATAATTTTTTTTTATTTTCTGTTACAATATTGGGATTTTTGTACACTTTGCCCACATTTCTTTTTTAGAGACACAAAGTAAGTTAACTTTACTTTGCTTATTCCACTGTATTTCATTTGAATTCAGAACTCTTATTTTGTATTCAGAACCCACATTTTGGAGGGAAATCTGAATTAAACGTCCCTCAAATTATCCTATTTTGCGGTCTTAACTGATACCATTATAATTAACTGATACCATTATTATTTATTTATTTATTTATTTATTTATTTATTTAAACAGAAAAGTGGTAAAAAGAAGACCAGATAATATTTGGAGGGAAATCTGAATTAAACGTCCCTCAAATTATCCTATTTTGCGGTCTTAACTGATACCATTATAATTAACTGATACCATTATTATTTATTTATTTATTTATTTATTTATTTATTTATTTATTTAAACAGAAAAGTGGTAAAAAGAAGACCAGATAATATAGGTATGCCATTGTACAGCTCTGCCAGGAATCTGCCTCTTGACATTCTCCAGGTCTGTTCCCCACTGGGGGAAGAGACTAGATAATAGATATAAGCCCAGTAAGGTCTAAATGAGGTAAAGGAATTTAGTTATCTGTCATACACCTGGGTTCAAGGCATTGGCCAGAATAGACATGGCCATCACAAGGTTGGAATTTGAGAGAGATAAGCTCCTGATGAAAGGACTTTTCTCTCTTGGCCCTTTTGTGCTCCCGGCTCCCTTATTACAGGGGACGTGCTCCCCTGCATGCATTCCTGTGACTCACAGCCCCGTGGACTCCATACAGTGGACTGATGCACTGTGACTAGACTGATGCTGTGCCCAACTCAGCTCCTTCATGGAATGGAAGCTTTGGACACTGGCTTTGCTTCTAGCTCTACTGAAGCCCCAACTGCACATTTTTTAGGAATGCTTTATGAGAAATGGGACCTTGCAAACCCAGGGATATCATTTCACTTGAACAAATCTTTCTACCACATCTCATTCTCCCATGTGAGTCTTAGGAAATTCTCTTTTTCTTAAGATATCATAAGAATCCCCACTAGCAATGGAAAAATTCCACCTGTGCAATTATCTGATAGCATAACCACTTACCTAACTGCTCTAACAGCAGAAAATGGATCTGGATGGGCAAGTGGGGACTTGTTTGCCTCCTAGGTCTTCCCCAGCATCAAGTTTGAGCCCCTCTGCCAGGGATTGGACCTTTTTGGATGCTGGGTATTTGATGACAAAATCCTGAGAAGTTGTGGGTATATAGGAGAGTCTTTATGGTAGCCCAAGTAGCCATTGCTGAGATATGAACTATTAGACAAAGCAGTTCTTCAAAGTATAGTCCCCAGTAGCCATACACCAGCTAGGTAACAATACATCTTTCCTACAAAGTAGCAGTCGCCTCAAATTAGGAGCTATACAGGAATGATCCTTAAGAGCTACAGCCTCACTAAGTAGCCACCTCTGAGCCTGCTACCTGCTGGTCAGTAACATACTAACTTAGACAAAAGAGGCTTCTTTTCCAAATAGTGACCTCACTATTTTTGGGTTATAGAAGGGCACACTTTTGCAGTATACATACAGTAAGATAGCGTGTCCTTGCTTCTTTCACCTGCTTATAGCAACTTAGCCTAGAACACCCTGATTAGGATCCCCATGCTCAGAGTGGTCTTGAACATCCAACACACTCTAGATAGGATCCCCACACCCACTCTGCCCCAAAATGGAGGCAATCATGACATCTATGGCTATTTTTATTTAAAGGAAGTACTTGAAATCCTAATCATGCAAGCTAACACAGGGCTCCCAATAAATGATTTCAGGTTTTCTCATTGAGCAGAATATAGTCAAACACTGCTACAGTTAAATATGTTATCCTTTGCTCTCCCTACAATAATAATATGCTTTGTGTTGATATTTACTGCTTCTTTGTTGTCATCTACAATAATAATATGGTTCGTGTTGATATTTACTGCTGTGTTGCTGACAATTGCCTGAAAGAGAAGTTGGGGTGTCTCACTGGGCTGGAAAAAGTTTAGCTAAATCAGAAAGCAGGTCTAATTAGGCAAGTTTACTCACGCATTCGCTATACATATAAAGCTCTTACTGGTGCCAATCGCATGCATGTATTTTGATCTGTCATTGTTGACGGTAAATTTGGTCGACACTTCTATTATAGAGAAAGGGTGAATAGAGAAATATTCCTTCTAATTAATTTCCTTTCAATGTGCATGAATCTATGCACTGGGACACTAGCAAGTAATAAATAACAAAATTAAGTTATAAAGGAATGGACTTGTTAGTCTAATATAGGAGAAAGAAGAATAAAATATTAATCTGTGTAGTCACATCGAGGCAAAGTACAGAATGTGGAAGTAGAAAAAAAATGAGTATTTTCATAATTACGAATGTGGGCAGGGTGTATCGATCCCCATCCATGTCAATCCCCTTTGTTATGACATAGTAAGGGAAAGTGAAAAATATTCCAGAAAAAGTATGGAACAAGAGACATCCCACCATAGGTTGAGACATATGTTAACGTGATGATCTTAATATAATCTTGGGTACCATCACCTTCAAAAAGAAATGAGGTACCAGAATGTACTGTAAAATGAAATGGTCATAAAAGAGGTTTGATAACCCTAGGAAATTCTGCCCTTCATCGCTGGAAACTGCATTTCCATTGATCCATAGATCTCCAAGATCTCTTCCAACTTTTATATGTCATTGATCTGAAGAAAATGGGATTGAATAGATGTGTGCAGACAGATGGCTTGTGGGACAGTGCAGGGCAAGTATTCAATTTTATTACCTGCTGGAGGCAGTGAGCTATCACTCCAGGTTAGGGAAGGAACCCTCTTGGATGATGGGCCTAGCACATATAACTAATAAGTAGGTAGTAGGATAAAAAACAGACTTTTCAAACTAGCAGGGAAGATGTAAGGTATTCATCTCTGGAGAAGCATGAGGTGTATTAGAAATTTCAGCAGGGAAGGTGTAAGGTATTCATCTCTGGAGAAGCATGAGGTGTATTAGAAAATGTTTTCTCTGAGATGATGCACATGTAGGAGGTGAGACACATCTGGAATGTTTATGTTAACTCAGAGGTCAGATAAGTCAGGAATGAGGAGGCTCTGAGAAGAGAGTGTATGATCATTTTGGAGGACTGGAGATCTGTGGAGTGAGAAGACGTCAAATCCGATGGGGCAGTGAGGCAACAACAAAGAAGAAGAAGGAGAGAGGGCCAGACTCACTCTGACCATCCAGCCTTCCAAAAACGGTCCAAATAAGTCAGCCCATGATAGGGAGCTCAGTGTACCAACATTGGACTCAGCTTACAAAACAGATAGGTGGAGGGCTGGTCTAAATCAGAAGAGTACATGCTCCGACTGACATTTTTTGTTGTCTGTCATTTCTAAAACTCACTAAGTTCTAGAAAACACACTGTAAGCCTTGGAATCTCAGTTGTTCCTGACTGGCTAATGGGCATCCAAAGGCTCCCTGGTCAGAGAAGGCACAGGTGCAGAAAGAGACAGAACTTTGAACATGGAGCCATTGAGAGGAATCTTCTTAGGTAAAGTCAGAGCCTAAAAATATTTACAGGAGTAAAAACATGTCTGTACTTAATAGTAATAATAAAAAGAGTCATTGCCAGGCTGTGCAGCAAAGGAAAACTTGATGGCATCTGGATTAAAAATTAAAGATTATTTCTATAATCTGCGGGAACGTAACCTTTAGGGAGCCAATTGGCCATCATGAGTAACAATATTTAAATTGAAAGGGCAGACGTCTAGTAGTTATATACATAACTTCTTTGAATGAGCTCTGATCTTTTGGTAAATAAAGATATGATTGTTTCATAACTTCGGAAGATCTCATAAGACAATGCTTGTTCTTGAGTACTATTGTATTAGTGGCAACAGCATATAAAAAGCGTAATAATTTTAGTGGATGATTCTCTCCAAAGGTCTTTTCAAAATAATGGTGTATTATCGCACTAAAAAACAACCTAAAAACCACACACTCTCTTTTAATGCCCCAACAAATGCTGCTTCTTCAACCACGCTTGTTCTCTGCTTCCCTCATCACTGTCAGAATACATCATTTCCCTCTCTGATATCTCCGTACTATCCCCACATTCTGCCTTATGTTAAAGAAAATTGCTTGCAGGTTCTTCTTCTCTTGTGAGGCAGACATTGGTTGAAATCAAAACCTTTGCAAATTCACCATGTTCACCCCCGCCCCACCATTAATAAAGTTTTGAACGTATCAAATGCTCGGTGCTCTTTTATTCAGTGAGTAAATGATTGGGAGAAGGAAGCTTGGGTTATCTAGACATTTCTTTCACTAGTTCATAAGCTCACACAGGGGGATGTGCACTAGGCATCCCACAGAGGGATGTCCTAGGGAGGACTAATTTAAAATCCTGTTTCCATTTAAATGGAGGAACAGGTGATTAACCAAGCTGAAGTGAATCAAGTACAGGGTGCCAACAGTTGAAGAGAATTTTTTTTTTTTTTTTTTTTTTTTTTAGTTTATAAGAGAAAGAAGAAGCTGAATTTCAGAAGCCTAGAAAGGGAGTTCTATTTTGGTTCCAGGGAACAATGCTTCTAGAACCTTCGGATTATTTGGACTCCTGATCCTCACTGGAATAAGATGGTGGAGAG
>PVJN01062629.1:0-10974 GCA_004026805.1 Lasiurus borealis | reverse complement strand
GTTCAAAGTGAAGCTAAATTGTAGGAAAAATAGATAATGCAAATAATTCTTGTCTATAAACATGCAAAGAAATTCTGTCTGATGGAAGGAATACTTCTTTCCCCTGTGGAAAAGCCAGTTTTGCAAATTCATCTCAGTATTGTGAATTCATAAATGTGTCTGCTTTGAGGTCTTCTTTTGAACCCCTTGTAATGAGCCCCTCATTTAATTAATGGACTAAGTATTTTTGACATGTATTAATTCCATATTTATATGAGAATCATGATTTTATATTCCCTTGATAATGATCATTTAACATAATGCTTCTTTGGTTTGGTTATTTATAGAAATTTTAAGGAAGAGTTGAATTCAGGTGTGGATGCAACTAAGGCAGACTTGAAAGGTGGAATGATAGTAAGTGCAAGTATGAAAGGTATGAGCTTGCTTCCTTCTCCAAGCCTTATAGAACTTGCTCCGGGTTTTGTTGTTATCATAGTTTTTTTTTCTTTTAGTAGTGCCTATAGAAAATTATTTTTGCATTAAATCTGTTACATAACACTGCAATTATTTTCAGTATGATCCCTTGTCATACTCTTTTTTCAAGATATGTGGATTATTAGTTCAGTCACTAAAACTGCCCATATTTCTGGTAACAACTATTGATAAGAAGTTGTTAGAATAGCTAGGAGTATGAACTATTATATATTTACAAATCATCTAGATGTAGTAGGACTGTCTCTCAGGCTACTTACAAAATAACTTCTTGTTTAGTTCTGTACTCTTTCTCCTGCAGCAACAATATAAGGATTGGTTTTTCCATCGTTATGGCTACACTCGTTGTCTAGAATTTCAACTCCCCTATCTTGGGTTTAGAAAGATCCCAGATTATCATAATTTGGAGGGAGATTTTCTCCCTAGATTATTCTGTAACTCAGAAGGCATCATCCCTGCCCCAAATCAATAGGTGAAGTAGTGGGTTCTATTGAGTGCTTTCTTGTGGATAAAGAGGATCAGCTGGAGCGGTGACATTCTCACTCAAGTGAAAACTCTTCCTCACTCAGCTTGCACTCAGTCTGTGGGCCCTGCTCCTGGCAGTGTCCTTAAATTAACCAGGCCTACTCTGGTTTCTTCTCAGGCAGCAAGGTCTCTCCTTGGGCTCCACAGCCCCTGGGGCTCCATCTGGTAACCCCCTTTCATTTACTCATCTCCTTCCAACTTCCTTTTGGCCAAGGATGGGGGAAGGTGGTGGGAAATACATTTCACTCTATTTGGACTTCCCTCAGAGGCATGTTCTCTTCCCTTAAGTTTATTTCTGTTGTTTTTTTCCCCCACAATAAATTTTGGAGGTTCATTACCTTTACAGGCTGAATTATTAACAATCAAAATATTAGTGTGCCTCCCCCCCCCCTTTAATATTCAAATCCTGCCTCTGGGCAAAGGAAAATATTTGCATTTTCATTGTTCTCTACATGGAAGAAAAGAAAGAAAAAAAATTAAACAGTTTAAGTTTACATGTTATTATACTCATAAAATTGGAGTCTCGCCATAGGAAAATACTTGTTTGGGAAGATTCAGGAAGGGGAGAATAGATATGGGAGCTGAAAAACTCCCCTCATTGCTCTTTTTTCCTTAGGTCAGAATGCAGAGGAAACACTGTACCAGTAGAGTCCCTATAGAAACCCACTGGAGATATGATTGGTGTTTACAGGGTTTAAAATTGTTTACATTGTGCAATGGTTATGTAAGTTCTTATATAGTATATGGATTTCAGAGGGATTGGGGCACCTCTGCTTACCCAGAAATATTTACTTATTTTTTTGCCACCAACATATGAATAGTCACATTCTAGAATAAAGTCTTTAAATGAGATGGCCTCTTGTCAATTAAGGCCAGCTTTTGCTACCAGATTATTTCAGATCAGATTATGTTTTCCTGAAAAGAAAAAAAAAAATGCTCTTAAAAATTACTTTAGATATTCAGAGCTTTCTGGATTTTGCAATGTCAAATAAGAGACATGGGCTTATACTCCTTCAATTTTAAAATGCCATCCTATCTAATAAAAGAATAGTATGCAAATTGACATCACTCCAACACACAAGATGGCTCCCCCCATGTGGTCAAAGATGGCTGCCCCCATGTGGACACAAGATGGCCACCACAAGATGGCCAGCAGGGAAGGGTAGTTGGAAGGAACCAGGTCTGCAAGGGCAGTTGGGGGCGATCAAAACTGCAGGGGAGGGCAGTTAGGGGTGACCAGGCTAGCAGAGGAGGGAAGTTGGGGCAACCAGGCCTGCAGGGAAGGGCAGTTGGGAGGAACACAGGCCCTTAGGGGAAAGCAGTTGGGAGTGACCAGGCCTGCAGGGGAGTGCAGTTAGGGGCAATCAGGCTGGTAGGGGAGCAGTTAGGTATCAATCAGGCTGGCAGGGGAGTGGTTAGTGGGTGATCAGGCTGGCAGGTAGAAGCAGTTAAGGGCAATCAGGAAGGTAGGGAGGTGAGCAGTTGGGAACCAGCAGTCCTGGATTGTGAGAGGGATGTCCAATGGGCAGTTGGACATCCCTTGAGGGATCTCAGATTGTAGAGGGTGCAGGCTGGGCTGAGGGACACACCTCCTTGTGCTCTAAATTTTGTAGACTGGTCCTCTAGTCAATTATGAAAAGAAACTGTCCACATAGTGATAATTTTGAGAGCCAAAAAAGAATGTTCCATTTACTATTATTTATACACAGACACACATATATTTAGATATATTAGCAAATGTTGTTTAGTTATTCAGACATTGTTTATACTTACTTATATTAAATCTATTTAATCTGTTGCTATCTGAGATAGGCATCTTAAAAATTCTATTTAGACTTTTGTTCTCAAAGTTATATTCCTTTAACATCCTGATAATGTTAATTCATTATGTTCTTTTATTGTTGATGAGAAGCCTAATATTAATCTGATTTTCCTTCCTTTGTAAATTATATTTTTTCCTATCTCTTTCACTTGTGGCTTTTAGAATTTTTTCTTTTTTTAAAAAAATTTACTTTGTAATAATTTTTCAAGTTACCGAGGTATTGTGGAAACTACAAGGAAGTTTCATAGCCTGTTTACCCAGATTCTCCGTTGTTAATATTTGTTTTCTTTCTATCTCTTTTTATCAAATATTCATTGTCATTTTGTCTATATAACTTAAAACCAATTTACAGACATGATGTTCCATCACACCTAAATATTTAAATGTATATTTACCCAAAACAAATATACACTTTTACATAATGACAATACCATAATCCAAAGCAGAAATTGGCACAGAGATTATAGTCTACTGCACAGATTTCATTAAAATTTTGCCAGAAGGCTCACTGATGTGTATATGTGCTTGCATTTTTCTTTCCTTTCTTGTCTAGGATTGAATGTATTTGGTTGCCATGTGACTTTAGTCCCCTTCAGTCTGGAGCAGTTCCTTATTTGTCTCTATCTTTTATCATAAGAATTTTAGAGAATACAGGTCATTTTTTTTCATAGGCTATTCCTCTTCTAAGTCCACTGCCACCTCTTTGGATCTGTTGTTTTTAATTGCATTGCCTGAGTTCTAGTTTTACTTGGTAAGTTTGTCTACATGTAGGCAATGCCAGGTATATCACAGCTTACTCCCAAAGTTTCGTTGGACTTAAAGTATGAAAGAAAAGTATGATTTAGTTAAGGAACTAAGGTGTTTTGTTAAATAGCTATTATAATGAATTAGAGAATAGAAACAGAAAGGACATAATAATCAGAGGGCTCAAAAAAAGCAATTAAATTGGCCCCTGTATTGCATAGGTCCCCCCTGGTTGCTTGAGGAAGGAAAGTTAAGTCCAAATAGCTTGAGAAAAAAAATATATTGTCTCATGTAGCAGATCACCTAGAGATTTGATACAGGACTCAAATAACATTTCTCCTTATTTGCTATCCCCTGTGTTGGCTTCATTCTCAGGCGAGCACTAGGCCTGGCTTCTCCAACATTTAAGTTCAGAAGAACACGGAGAAAGTGTCTTTCAGGCAGTTGCCACACAAATCCTCACAGCCACTGCAATGGGACTAACTTCGGTCATGTGGATCCTGACCCATTCTCCTGGTTCTGTTGCTCTGACTGGCCAGGGGCCAGGATGGTGTAAAATACACAGATTGAGAGTGAAGAGGCAGTTGGGAAAATAGTTTGTCAAGGAAAACTGCGCAATTTAATTGAAAAAAGCAGGAGATGAATATTGGGTAATCAAGAACAACAAAATGTCTTACAGATATGGTTGGACATGGAAGGCACAGAGAAAGCAAGTTAAAAACTACCAAGTACAGAGAATCTGGAGGTGGCCACGACAAATTATAAAGATTTGTAAAAATCTTTAATTAGTATTTTGTCATCAACCTTACAGAGCATTTCTGTTCATATATATATATATATATATATATATATATATATAAACTAAAGAAGATTTACTTATGATCAAACTTTTCAAAAAGAAATACATAGGATTAAATGGAAAAGGTAAATGCTTTCTTAATGAATCCACGCATATGTACAGTTCTCTTTGTGTATTTATTGTGACAACCTGAAAGACTTCCATCACATTGTTCCACTTGGTTCTGGTGAGTAGATAAACAGCAGTTAAAAAAAAAAAAATCTGTCCGCTGGCAATCTAGGGGTAAAACAAGCTATAGTGTTTGTTGTTCCACCAAATCCCAGATAATAGTGTGTTGCTTCAGGTCAGAACTCAATTATTCTTGTTTACTATCCCATCCAGTAGCATAAATATATGTAAAATACGATTGTATTCTAGCCTCCAAGCTGATCTATTTCACCCTCCTTTGAGATCTTAACGCAGATAAAATTAGAACAGCAGGGAAATAAACAGCAACTCCATTTCTTAACCAACAGCCCTCTTCGCTTTTCCCTGTCACTGCCTCCCACACCCACACCAGCGAGACCAGATAGACACATGGAGCCAAACTGTCTTCCCCTCTGGTCATAAGATTGCGATGACGCTCAAGCGTTATCTGTGGTGCGGCTTCATAAGGCTTCTGCAATACCAAGTATGAGATGCAGTCTCTCTAAAGAATATTTACGTGATAAGAAGAAATTCCTGGGAGTTGGAAAGAGGCCCAAGTTTCAGTCCCTGGAATTGTGGGAAGAGAGGTTCACCGGGGCTGATGTCCTACCCTGACCTTTTCAGTGGAGCAGCAAATATGAACCAGGTGTTTCTCTCCGTGTCTCTGCTTATAGATTTAACCTACCTGCCTCCGAGTGCATCCACTCTGGGCATGTGTGTGTGGGTGACCTAAACATACTAGACTCTCTCTCTCTCTCCCAGTTCTTGAGAGAGTGAATAAATAAAGACTTGGCAGCTATCTCACAGAGGCTGCTGACACCTGCTCCGGACAAATCCCGGGGCAACGTGCTTTCCATCTTCATTGCATGTTCTGCACGAAGGACTAAACTTTGTTTATCCTCCGCCCAACAAAAGAGATTATATTTCATGGCCAGCTGGTTCCCTTTGAGGCAGAATTTGGCTCCTTATAGATAATGCTTGTTTAGAAAAATGTTTAAGTTGTTTCACAAAGGACATAAAATTACTTGATTTTTGGAGTCCCCCTCTCCCCCTTTTCGTTAGTCTAATAGGGAGTATTCATATGTTTATTGGCATTTTTGTTGTTGCGTTACTGCCTCCCCAAGAACCATATGGAAAGACCAAATATTGTATGACTATAGAAGGAATTCTTCCTACCTTGTCATTATGCATAGCACTGTTTTCTTGAGGCTTGATAGGATCACAATAGATCTTTGTTTTCAATTAATATTGTCTCAACTTAATTTTCTGGAGAGGCTTTATTCTTTTGGTGTGTCTCCTTTTGGCATGATGCAGTGCTTTCCATACTCACTGTAACTTTATGTGCTTAGAATGAAAAACACAGGTTACAATGAAAAATCGTAAGAAACATATCTAAAGATCCATTAACACTCCCAAGCCCTGCAGTGAATACCAATAGTATGTATTGCAGTACCTTGCACACAATATGTATCGTCTATTGTCTCACTTGTTATTTGAGTGAATAAGATGTAAATAGTTTTGAATCTGTGCTGCCGTCCTCCGAATCAAAAATGTCAACTCTTTCCCGACATCTTCTATTAGGGGTTATTTTGATGTTTATGCTGCTCATTTTTACAGAGCCCTAACCTGCCAATGTGGGATGGATCCCTATGAATGCAGCGGACTCAGATGTGACAAAGCTTCAGACCGTTTCATTATGGCCAGTTTGCCTGGTTTCCCATAAAAAGGAGAGCCCAGAAGTGTCATTCCCTGAAGATTAGAAAGCAGCCACTATGAACTAAGCTAAATGAGACACCTCTGATTTTTCGGGCATGACTGAGAAACTGATGGTGCCACAGCTGTGTTAGGGAGAATGCATAGCAGAATGGAGTCAGGCTGTCTAGGTTCAAAATCAGAGCTTCCCAATTACTAACTTCGGAGAAGTTATTTAGTATGTCCGAGCCTCAGTTTCCTCGCTTGTCAAAGGGAGATAAGAATAGTATCTAACTCACAGGGTTGATGTGAGGATTAAATGAGATCATGCTACTAAGGGAACATGGGACAGAACCTGGCACCAAATAAATACAGTGAGTGTAAGCTGTTAAGTCCTGTCTGCCACAACTTCTCCTTGACTCTGAACTATTAAAGCTCTTGGAATCTGCAGTGCTCGTATTGGCACTCATTCCTGCATTAATTCATCCAGTGCCATCTACTGAGGTGGTTTTAATCCTCCTCAGATGGTTGAATATGGCTCACAGAGTGATTAAGACAGCAGATTGCTTATTTTAGTGCTGTTCACATGAAACTGACCTCCGATAAATATTTACTCAAAGCTCCAGTTCAATACTAAAAAAAGCTGAAGGACTGCCGTGTTCTATTAATGGAGAAAAAGTGTCTAGCTTAGAGAAGCGGTTTTATTTCTCATTGTTAAAATATTGGGCTTAATTATGCGCATCTACACCCTGAGAATGACACTAATAAGAAGCAAGTGGAGGAGGTTTCCAGAAACCTCACGCTATCTGAGAAATGGTTCAGAGGTCTGGGTGGTGCCATGGATGAGAAGGTCTCTTTCTTTGGTGCTAGTGCTGTTGGAGAAGTTTGCTTTTTTTTTAGGTTTCTATTTACAGTCAAGCTCTACTAGTAATAGCAGTTCTTAAGGCTGAACCTGGGATACTCACCATCAAGAGTCATCACACTTTGGAAGCCCTTACTCTTCCAGCTACTATGGCTTTATTTCTAAGTAAGCTTTCTTGTCCTTGCCATTTCTTTTTCCTTCCTTCCTTCCTTCCTTCCTTCCTTCCTTCCTTCCTTCCTCCCTCCCTCCCTCCCTCCCTCCCTTCCTTCCTTCCTTCCTTCCTTCCTTCCTCCCTCCCTCTCTCCCTCCCTCCCTCCTTCCCTCTTTCCTTTCTTTTCCCCCTCTTTCTCTCCCTCCCTCCTTCTCTTCCTCCTTCCCTCCCCCCCTCCCTCTCTCTTCTTTTACCCAAATAGTTCTCCCTATAGCTTCTTCAATCTTTATGAGTTTCTTGGGGGAGTGCCTACCAGTTTCCAAAAAGCTCTCAGCATTGTTGAATCCTGAATCAAACTCTCATTGTGCCCTGATTCCGTTGGCTCAGTAGGCTCTCCACCAGTGGAATAGGAATAAGTTGGAAATTGGAACCAACCAGCTGTAGACAGCCAAAGGCCCAGAGTTCATGGTCAGTAAGCGAGAAATGGGTTGGGCAGAGTGGATTCATAGCTCTCTGTGTCTCAGAGCATGCGCTTGGTTTGGAGAAATTCCACAACTTTGCTTCTATAAACCAACGCCTCCCCTCTCCCCCCTCCCCCTCAGTTTTAGAATGTTCAATACTTTGAGGCTTTGTTCTCTCTCTCAAGGGATTTTGCTATTTAGTTTCTTTAAAATTCCCAGTGCAAGAAGGTGTATGGTTTTTCTACAAAATAAAACGAATTGCCACCCATATAGTATTTCTGAGTGGAAGATACTATATAAATGTGTAGGCCAAAATTATCTATGAAGGCTCCCAGAACTGCTGTCTTTCATGATCTCATGTTTGGGATTATTGAAAATTGCACTAGCTTGGCTGGTGTGGCTTAGTGGTTGAACCTTGAACTATGAACCAGGAAGTTATGGTTTGATTCCCGGTCAGGGTACATGCCTGGGTTGCAGGCTCGATCCACAGAGGGGTGTGCAGGAGGCAGTTGATCAATGATTCTCACAATCTTTGATGCTTCTATCTCTCCTTCTCCCTTCCTCTCTGAAATCAATGAAAAAATATGTGAAAATTTGCACTTAAAAAGCTGTTCATTATAGTTCCTAAAAGTGGAAATTAGAGCTAAGTGCAATTGCAGACTGTTATTTGCAAGTGGATTCTCCATGTGGAGTCTTCTGGCCTTGCAAGCCTTCTGCTATCCTGACTGCCTTTCACTGTCATGGTGGCCAGCTGTGTGTTTTGGATGTCTTGCTAACAATTCAAACTTACCATTTTCCCATCACAATTACAGTCTCCGTTACTTTTTTGTTCAATGTTTTCTTTAGCAATAAGTGTGTGTCATGTAACTGCAGAGCATTTGTTTGAGGTAAACCCAGTCCTGTCTGGAAATATTTAAGACACTGTGTTCTCTGGGAGCACCTGAGGAATAACATTTTACCACACAGCTTTTCTGTTCACGGAGCTCACATTAAGCCAGGGTAATTTTGTTCCATGTCGTGAAATACTCTCACATGCGATTATTCCTGCAGGTTTCCTGTTTTCTTCCTACCTTCCTTCCTTTCTTTCTTTTAAATCACAGCAATCAAAGGGCAACCAACAGCTGCTGAGTTACGGTTGTCAGACATTTTAGGTCGTTTTCCTCTTTGTATGAACCGGGTCTGTTGAAAATACCAGGCTGTGTATATGTTGAGGTTGCCACCCGCTGGTAAGATAGAGAATTTCCATGTTAATTAGTCCTTAAAGAAAACATGCTTGTTTTCTGTTAGAATTTATATGTTTGAGTATGAATTTATATGTTTAGTTTCAAAAGTATATATTTCTAACTTCCTTAGAAGAATAAAGAATTCCATTATTCCCTTGAAAAACCTTTACTTATATCTCTTGCTGCTTCTATGAAGGGGAGAAGTGATTTAAAGAAAAAAAAAATCTTGGAATTAAATATGCCAAAGTGTTATCGGTGGCTGCTGTTGAGTACTAAAAGTGAAGAGGGATTAAAATGATTTTTGTTGCTTCTTTACATGTTCTCTTTAGTTACATTTTTTTTCTAATGAAAGCTTGTATTGCTTTAAAAGAAAACATAAGTCCAAAGAGGAACAATAACTATATGTGTGTATATAAATTGAAATGTAAGTCTTCAATAACAGCGTTTTATGGAGTGCTAAAAAAAAGCACCATCCCAAATCAATGCCACATTTAACAAAACAGACACTAAAGGAACAAAAGCCCGGAGACTGAGCTGCAGCTTTCATCACTCCGCTTGCACAGATTTTAAATTCAAATGCATATGTAAGAATTTATTATGTGATAAAGATGCCATTTCAAACTCATGTGCGAGGATGCTTGGTTACCTCATATCATTTACCAAATAAACTCCAGATGTGAAAAATTAAAAATACAAAATGAAATGAATTAAAAAACATATATATGTGGATATTTAGTCTAAGTAAACATTCTAAAGAAAAAGTATATTGAAAACTTCTGTGTTATGAATATCACCAAAGAGCAAATGATAAGCTGGGGAAAATACTTATAGCACACAAAACTGACAAAATAAATAAAACATTTCTTAAAGAAGCCTATAAGCATTTGAGAACCTAGAAAGTTTTAACCTATTACTAACTAAAGGATTATACATTAAAAAAAAAAAACAATGAAAACTCCAGCTATAAAGTTAGCCAAAATTCATAAAATTGTATTATACTCAATGTCAAAAATACTCCATATTATAGAACTATTCTGTTATTTGAAATTATTCCTTTAGAAGAACATGGAAAATGCTCATAACAAAGTTAGATTACAAATAGGATTTAAGTAACAATATATTTTTGTATATATTTGTCACTCCATAAGGATATTCTTCTAAAGTGTTAATATTGATTATCTGTGTAACGAGAATTTTTGGTGATAAATTTCCCTCTGCATTCATTTCTATATTTTTTAACTTTTGGAAAGCAGAAATTTACAGAAATATAAAATATTATTTAAAATGAGGGTATATAATAATACAAATAGTTTATTATTTTACTATACTGTAAATGAAATCATATCTGTATACCCTTATCTATATTTATAATTCATATATGTATATTAAAATTATTTTAGCATTTTAATAGTGGTTTTGTATAGATATTTCTATAGTTATAGGTATTTTCTTCCACATTCATTTAAAAATCATTTTACTAATGATAAGAAAAAATTTACATGATGTATATTAAAATTATCTTTAGAAAGATAATGCTGTGGAAAGTTATTTATGAAAACTAATTAAAAATAAGGAAAATATGTGCAGTGCTATGCAGTTTGTTCACAATTTGATCAGAGTGAATGCATATATCTATTTTATTCATATATGATTTAAAAAATTTGGAAGGGACTGCTCAAAAATTTTCATTTTGATTACCTGTAGTACTATGGATACAGCTGATATTTTTCTTCTTTACTTGTTTTGAAGTTTTTATCTAGAAACAGTGAAGTCCCTATCCTATATCGTAAAGAGGTTATATGCAAACTAACCCTCATGTCCTCACAAGATGGCTGCCTACCACCAGGCCAGCAGGAAGGTTAATGATGGACAATCAAATGACTGAACAAGCAGGCTGTGTGGGATGACCAGGCTGGTGAGGAGGGGGGGGCAGTTAGGACCTACTAGGACAGCAATTGGGGCAGTTGGGGGCGATTAGGCTGCCAGGGGGGACAGTTAGAGGTGACCAGGCCAGCAGAGGGGGGTGCAGTTAGGAGTG
>PVJN01062628.1:0-10974 GCA_004026805.1 Lasiurus borealis | reverse complement strand
GCTGTCAATATGATGAGAATCTAGAGGTTGGGTTCAATGAAACATGAATGGATTTTGTTTAATTCTGTGAGAATGTTTGATAGGTTTATCTGCGAGTAACTGTTAGTTTTATGGTTAATTGGGTTCAGCCAATAACTTGTTTTTGTTTCCACACAATTGGCTCTTTTAGTAAAAGTGAGGAAATTCACAAAGTCACCTAACCAACTAGTTTAGTTAAGTAGCAGCCATTATACTTGTCATTCAAGTGACTTCAACAAATATTATTGCAGTTGCTAGCGTGGACTTGACCTTGAAAAAATAAGTAGCTTGAGGATTATCTGGTGTATTGTTCAATAAACTCTGTATCAGTGAGCCACCCAGACTTTAAAAGCAGTAGGATGTTACAGTGTTGTTTTCATATCCTGTTTTTAATATGATCAAACGTTTCACAGACCCTACTCTGAGAGTTCTTTTTCTTGGGCACATTACATCCCAAGTATGATTGCTTCATTCCAGACGACTGTATTTTATAGCTCTTGTCTGTTCCATAAGTTTGGATGGGTTACAGTTCTGCCAACACAAAACATTTACTTTCTGTACGCTCATACAAAAGAAATGTTGGTTAGCTCTGCCAAGTCCTACACTCTCTAAAAACTTCCTAAAGAGAAGTCTTATTCAAAAAGATAAAGGAAATACGGCATATAAAAAACAAACCTTTTAGCTTGTGGGAAGGAAAAGTGAATGAGAATCTACAGCATAAACCAGCTATTTTTATTAAAACAGAATGATTTTTTTTTTCTCTGAGCTCATCTGAGGAAATTCACAGGCCCCACTAGAACCATCCATGAACTCAACTGACAGCAGTTTCAGTCTATTTCCCAATCAGGACTTAGACCCATTTTTGGAAGAAAGAGCACACTTTCTTTGAGGCTGTTATAATCATTCCAAGTTGACAAAGTTCCAGCAAGCAAATTTACCAAGAGAACAATGGCATTGTCCTTTATTTACTGTAATATACCCAGCATAGAATTTACTTGCTATTGTTAATAATGTAATTAGTTGTCAAAATTACCATGTGAAAAGGTGTGAGTTTCAAGCAGAAGTGAGTAAATTCCTTCACTATTCAAATTATGGCTCAGGGTCCAACGACAATGGCTTCACCTGAGAACTTGTTAGAAAAGCAGAATCTCAGGTCTGGCCCAAGACCTATCAAATTATAATCTGATTAAAACAAGACTCCAGGTTATTCACAAATCACCTGTGGGTCCAGGAAGCACCCGGCTGCACTGAACAACTTCATGCTGATTCCTCCATAATGGACCTTCCTCTGTGTGCATGATTCAGGGCTTAGGTTCTCAGAAAAGACTCCTCTGAAGGCATTTATTAACTCAACTAAGACATGAACACTTACTCTATGCCAGAGACTCTTCTAGGCTCTTTTCAATACAGACAAAAATCCTTGCTTTAGCACAGCCATAGAACTTAAATCCTGGTGTCTTTAAGCAAATAAAGCATATGATTTCCACAGATAATTCTGATGCATCATCCTTGTTAATTCTTTGGTGAAGCAAGATAATTTAAATAAATAGCAGGGCCTTGCATCCAATAATTACTTATTGATGGTGTACATGTTACATTAAATCTTTGCTCTTTACTTTTTCAGAATGAGTGAAATGGTGGTATTACCTAAATAGCTATGAGTAAATCAGTAATTTATTTAGAGTAATCTTTTCCACTGGATAGCTATTTCCAGGGTAATCTCTGGAGAAGAAACATAAAAACATTTAATCAGTCACAGAGCACTAAATAAGAAATGAATGGCAAAATTATACTTCATAGAGAAAATGATTAGTTCTAGGGTGAAACATGTAGTTATATAAACTGTGAGTTAACTTATTTGTCACCTTTAAATGTTGGTCTTACATTTCTAAAAGCAGGTCCCATTACACAGTTAAACTAATAAGGAAAACTAGAACAAGCCAGTGATGCCATTTATTAACCTTAACTACACGGTACACAGAATTATGATGGCATTGTTAATATTTCAATTAGTATTTAAGTATTTGGTAATGAGCTAATCCACTCATAATTCTTAGTGTCAAAATTCAGGAAGAATAAAAATAGCACAAGCTAGAAGAAGGATAAACTGTTCTCCATCATTTTATATATTTTTACAGGTATGCACACTTGCATAAGCATGCACTTGTACTTGTTATCCTGAGTGAGACATTGGTGATTATGTTGGCAATGAATAGAAGAATAAAAATGTTTAAAAGTATGCATCCCAGATATAAAATTATGATATATGTGAATATTAGCTTCCAGAAGAGCCTTCTTTCCCCCATATTTGCTAAGTATGCACATGATTGTTGTTCTTGTTTTTGCTGTGGAATTTTCAGGAATCCTACTTTGTTTCAGAAACTCTAATATATTTGCAATTTCAGCAAACATGCATTGAGCATCTACTATAAATCCATGAGAAACTCTCTAAGAACAGGTGGATAAAGACTCATGAAATTAGCTAAGTGCTGCCCTAGACTGGGTTATGGGCTACATTTGCAAAAACTGGTGACAGTGGCATGAAGATCATGGTTGAATTTGGTGGCACACAAATATAGGTTTGATGGTGAGTATAAAAGAGTTTCCACAAATTTAGAAAAATACTAATTTTTCTGTAGCCATGGTGACAAGTAGCCACTAAGTAAGCATCTGCAGATGATATCAACCCAGTTGCATTTGTGAATGTTGTTCAGTGCCTGTACTCCATATTTCTCTGGAACCCATATGAAATCAGTGTTCTGCTTTGCTCAGAGAGACTGTGCCTGGGCAACATAGTGTTTCTGCAGTAAAGTGAGCTCTGTGCTTTAGATTGCAGGTACTGTGTGATGGTCTTATCACTGTTACAGTGGACAACATACCTGGTTAGAAGAGAAAGGAATCCCTGACTGCCCAGTTTCTTTCTATCAGAAATCCTGTAATGCCCTCTTACTGAACTATTAATTCTTCTCAAAGCATTTGATCTGCAGCACTAAGCATCACCTGGGAGCTTGTTAGAAATGCAGATTCTTTAGCAGTCTCCAGGCTTATTGGACTAAAAATCTCCTTAACGAGCTCTGCCAGTGAGTTCCAAACTTGTTAAAGTTTGACAAGCACCAATAGGAGACATATAACTTACAAGTGATTGAGCCAAAATTCAAATCTTAGCTACTTGAGCTTGGTAATCTTTATAACTAATAGTGGCCTGGTGCGTGAAATTCATGCATGGGCTGGGGGGTTGTCCCTCAGCCCAGCCTGCACCCTCTTCAATATGGGACCCCTTCGGGGGATGTCTGACTACTGGCAGTTGGACATTCCTTTCGCAATCCAGGACCACTGGCTCCTAACCTCTCACCTGTCACCTGCCTGATTGCCCCTAACCACTCTGTCTGCCATCCTGATCAACTCCAACTGCCCTTCCACTTCTGGCCTGATCACCCCTAACTTCCCACTTTTGCCAGGCTGATTGCCCCAACTGCCCCCCTATTGGCCTGATTGCCTCCAAATGCCCCCCTACTGGCCTGCTAATCCCCAACTGACCCGCCCCACTGGCTTGATTGCCTTTAACCATCTCTGCCTTGGCCCTACCACCATGGTTTTGTCCAGAAAGTCTCCAGAAAGTCTCCTGGTCTAATTAGCATATTACTCTTTTATTAGTATAGATAGAGACCTGGTGCATGTTTGAGGGCTGGCTGGTCTGTCCTAAAGAGGGTCCTAAAATAGGGTGGGAGTCCCACTGAGAGGCATGGCTGGCCTGTATGAGGGGCTAAGGGCCATTTGGGGGCAGTTTGCAGGCCAGTCAGGACCCAGACTGTCCAGAAGGACATCTGGAAGGTCTCTGGAAGGTTTCCTGGTCTAATTAACATATTAGTATTTTATTAGTATAGATAATCTACATAACTATTCTTTGGGTTCCTAAATAATTAGGGATAACATAGTACTTAACTTCTAAAGTTATTATAAATATTAAATGACATAATGATTTTAAAGTGTTTAACCTGGCATGTCATAAATGCTGCATGATTGCTAGCTATTTCATTATATTTATTATTGTTATCAGTTATAAAAACCATCCATGTGTAATTTCATAAATTTACTGATTACTATATTGAGTACATGCAAGCTACTTGCAAAAACAGATTGCATTTAGTATAGCTACTTACTCTGATAATCTTCTATTTCTGCTGACTTGATAAAGTTTCTATACATTTGCAAATGTATAAAGTTATATAAATTACCAAGGTCAAGTAGCTAAATAGAATTACTAATTCTATTCCCTAAGTAATCTCTGTCCCTCACTTTTTTCTCCTAATCAAACTATAAAACTTTACTGTTAGTTGTTCCAAGGCATATTCATTCCTTCCCACTACAGTCCTTTAATTTTATTTGCTTATCTTCCCTAATCCTCATAGGGCAAAACCCTTGGAATATATTTAGTTATCTCCCTCTTCTCTCATCCTTTCTCCCAACCACCCTCCTCACTAGACGGTTACAATATCTTCAAGCTCTTTTCTCACAGCCATCTGACCCCCAACACCTAGGTTTTCCTGGGATAATTTAGTATTTATTGGAATTGCTTTTGCCTTACGTCCCTTCAGTTTCAAAATTCCTCATAGCCTAATCTCCAGAATTCACACATTTTAAGTTTCATTACTCACTACTATTTCCTCTTTCTACATCCTGTGGTCTCTCTTTATGTATTTTGCTTGTCTTTGTTTATTGTCTTTCCTTGAGTGTTTTCCTTGGACAGCACACGTCCATGGCAAACTGTCAGAGTTTTTACATGAACAAGAAAATGACTGAGTACAGGATTCTTTGCATGCTGTCTTATTCTCTATAGAGTAGTAAATGATCTCCTTTTGCCTACTAGCTTCCAATATCAAATGGAAAGGCTTATGCTAGTGTGATTATTTTTTCTTTGTTGGTACCTTGTTGAAAACATACATTATTATTCGTTATCTTTGGAGTTCACACCTCTCACAAGGATTTACTTGGTTGTCTCTCTCTCTCTCTCTCTCTCTCTCTCTCTCTCTCTCTCTCTCTCTCTCTCTCTAAATCAGCCTGGAATTTTGTCTAGCTTTTTAATTTCTATACTCAAATCTTTCTTCAGTATAGGAAAATTTACTTCTAAGACTTGTTTAGCAGTTACCTCTCTCCCAACCACTCCTTTTTCCTCCTTCTAAATCACCTTTGACTATTCTTTTTCCTAAAGCTTTTCTCCCAATATATTTTTCCTTTGTAACTCCTCATTATCTTTCTTTTGTGGTTTAAAAAAGTTCCTGTACTTAAATAATACAGTTTCCACAGTATTCTCCCTTTTAACATATTTAATTTGTTAGTCCCCAAATGAGGGACTTGGGGTGTGTGTTTGTGTGTGTGTGTGTGTGTGTGTGTGTGTGTGTGTGTGTGTGTTGCATTGTGTATCTTTCATTTCCTTCTTTCTTTCCTTCTTTTTTCTTTTATTTTAGTTACCCATTTCCCCATGTGTCACCAGGCATATATTCTGAATTTCAAGCTGATCCTCTTCTCTCTGGTTACCATGGCCCCTTAAGTAACCAGTTATTTTCTCAAGCAGCTCACTAGACTCAGTTCTGGTGGCTGGAATTTATTTAGAGCAGGACTTCTCTGGAGGATAAAAGGCCAAAGGGTTATCTCTCTCTTTTTTTAAGAAAAAAAAAAAACCTCCTCAAGTCTTTAATGGCAGGCTATCAACCTCTTTCTGAGATTTAAGAGTGGCCCCTCTCTTTTCTGTTTTCTCTGCATTCTCACAGAGGCAGAATTAGAGTAGCCTCAGCTAAAACCCTACTTCTGGCCTTTTGAGGGTCAAACTGAGCAAGGTCATGTAAACGGAGTGATCACACACTTTCTTTGGTGACAGAGTCCACACATTTCCAAACATTGAGCTTTTCCCAGGAGCCACCACTCACCCCACCTGTCCATTCCTCTGGGCTTTAATGCTGTATTTTTTAGAGGAGAAGCCCTATATAGAGGCAGGCATATGTCCACTCTTGGTCACCTATAAGCCTAAGAAGCTACCAGGCTCAGAAGGGACAAATAGCTTGCAATTAAAAGAAAGAAGAAAAGGGGGATCTTTAAGTTGCTTCTTTGTGGTGGTGGTTTAATTTGGGGAGATATGAGCAAAGAAGAAAAATACCATGTAAAAAAGCCAACGATGTATTAAATACATAAATAAACTAAGGTGTTAAGAGTTCATATGAATATGGCACTTAGATGAGGCAGAATAACAATAGTGGCCATTGTTAATTGCTTACTCAAGAAGCACCATTTTCCATCTCATTCTTTCAGCCAAAGCCCTGTTTTTCTCAGATGATCACCCTCTGAGATGCTTGATGTAGAACACTTCTCCTCCTTCCAGAGTGAGCTAGTCGAGGTGGTATCAATTCTTTGTCAGCATCTGGTTGAGGCTTGCAAATGTGACTGCAGTCCTGTGGGAGGAAATCTCTTTGGTGGCTTCAAGAAAAGGTTTCATCCTTAATAAAACAGATACCCCTTGAGACGTGTCCCTCATTCATTACAGATCCCTGTATCTCCTGCCACTATTTCCTGAATGTATCAATTTTGGTTGCATTCTTCTCTTGAAAACTAACTCCTCTTTACTCTTTGAACACTTTTTATGGGTCTTCTAACATTTGCTGCTAAAAACATTCTCTATATTGTAAAAACAAATATGTATTGTAAAAAAAAGAACTTTGGGGTCAGATTTAAATTGGAAACTGCAACTTATTTAAGTATATTAAGTCTACTCTTTCATCAGTGGTTCCCCTTTTTCACTGGCTTGTGATAAATACTACACTTGACAGTTTTAGTCCTCATAGATGCCTGCGCATATTAGGTTCTACCTGTGGCTGTCCCACAGAGAGGAGAAAATCAACTCCTCACCCCAAATTTTGTTCAGATATAAAAACAGTTTTATACTATGCGTGCACTGAGAATGAAGTCTTCTGGGGAAGGAAGGATGGCTCCCAAGCATGTTTGAAAATGATGTGTGAGCAATCGGAGGGGCACCTGACTTGGGGATTCATAGTGTGTGGTGTCTGGGGTGAGGGTTTTCAGGTAACAAACAGGGAGTTTAGTAGTGTGGACTTCCCACTGGCACAAGATAGGGAGTGTGAGAAATTTCACATGGATTTTCCAATAAGTGTGTGGGGAGGGGGGAGAGGAAAAGAAGGGGGTGGATTTTGAAAGCTATCAGAGGCCAAACATCAAAAACCAAGTCAGAATCCATTACAGATGCTCCTTTAATGTCCCCTTTTCCGCCCTTTGTTATTTTCAGCGACACTCATGAAACAATGATTAGGGATTCCTTTTAGAGAGGTAGAGAAAAGTGGGATCTTGATAGGAAAAATAATCTCTATCCCCATTCGTTTAAATATGCCTTTTCCCCCCAGAAACATAAAACACATGAACTCAATTACATATCTTCAAACACTAATGTTAGAATCCTATCAGATCTCACTTTAGAATAAGATCAATGTGTGAATCACCAAATAGACAGTAGACAGATGAATAAATAAAGGAATGGCTGAGTGAACGCCTTCCTGTTGGTCTGACGCGGCTTCTATGTTTAATTTCTAGCAGTTTGAGCATTTTGTTAGGCAGATGCTGAAAGGAACTTCTTTCTTATGATGTGCTTTTGCTTGAGATCTGTTTAGTTTTTCTCCATATTGACAGTTAACCGAAATCTTTTACAAATTTAAAACCAAAGCAAACAGCACGCCTGTAGGTTTATTCCATTACATTCCAGTACTTGTAAGCACACAGCTAACACTCTGCTGCAGAGACCATGTGTTTGCTGCCTGAGTTCTCACAGAGGCAGCGAGGCTCTGTTTTGCACATTCCTCTCCATTTGCTTTAAAGATCAAAAAGAAGCATACAGCAACCTTGTACGCTAATGGCACAAAGATGAGTGATTATGAGCTTTTGGCTTTCTATTGCCTTTGAGACTGAGCATTTAAGATATTGGAGGTTTAAAATATTGGTGACTCAGTCAGCTATCCCTCACTCAGTTCAGCAAGGGATGAGTGCTCATGATAACCATCTCTCCCAAAATTGACTAGGTATGCTGTACAAAGAGTTTGCTCTCTGCTTTTTTCCAAGCTATCACACAACCTTGTCAGTGCAATTTTTTACATGTTCTCTTTTTCCTCTATCTCAAAAATATTCCACCTTTTCAGTTTGCTGCTGCCAGCTTTTGAAATAAAAAAAAAAAGCAAGTGGAACCAGCTATTTGACTCACTATACTCTTGACCTCTGGCAGGTCATCGCTGCCAATACCATCCTCCCCTCCCTACCATGCCTTGCTTTCCCTACTTCATAACAGCTCTAAATACCTGCTTACCAGTCATGAACAACACACAGGCCCACTATATAGCAGGTTACACAACATGCCCAGTATGTTTATTTCATTAGGGATGAGCAAACATTAGTTTGCTTTCTAAACTAATCTGTAGTCATACAATAAGTTACCAATGCTCCATAATTAGTTTGGTAGCTTGTGGTCCAAACTTTGTTTAGGTGATAGCAAATTATGGGCCTGGGTTATTTGGATAGAGATTTGCTCTTAGCAGTGACAAGAAGAGGCAAAGCTCAGATTTTTTAGAGTGAATGGTTTAAGATAGAGAACAGGTTGACAGCTATAGGGGAGAAAGGATGGAGGTTAGGTGGAGACTAAGCAAAAAAAAAAAGAGAGAAAGAGAGAAATCTCAAGGGACATGAACAACAGTGTGGTAATTGCTGGTGGGAAGTGGAATACAGTTTGGGGGATAAATGGTGATAAACGGAGACTTGACTTGTGGTGATGAATACACGATACAGTGTACCGGTGATGTGTTATAGAATTGTGCACCTGAAATCTATATAATTTTTGTTAGCCAGTATTATCCCAATAAATTCAATAAAAAGGATGGGGGGGGGGCTAAATATGCTCCTCACCATGTGACTTCTCCCCTCCCTCATACATTAATTAGAAGTAGAAACTAGGAAAAGGAGAATCAGTTCTATTTTGGCCACAAATTCATTTCTTGGGTGAGTAAGTTTAAGTTTCTGACAGACTCTGGATCTCAATTTCTTTCATTATAGAATCAGGTGTCAGATTTTCAGGTTCTTTTCAGCTCACACCTTCAGTAAAGGTGGCTGCATCTCCCTGTCCCATTCCTTCCAGTGGGTCTCTAGGGTTTTGGTGTCTTTTTTTTTCTTTCCCTTTCCTTTATCCGAGGCTGTTCTTTAACATGATGTCTCTTACAAATAAGTGTGGTAGAGATTAGAAAAGGGAACCAGAGTCTCCAGAGAAACAGCTCTGTCTCCATACCTAATGGCTCACATACTAACTTGAGATACCAAGGAAGGTCTTAGCCTTTAATTTTTCTCTTTTGAAAAACAGAAGAAAAAAAAGAAAAAAGAAACATAAGTACTTTCACCTTTGCGCTAGAGTATTCTAATATTTTTCACATAATTAGAGAGGCTGGTAGAGTTTATAAAAGTATGGACTTCTTTCCTCTGGGGGGGGGGGCGGAAACACCTCTAATAAAATTCTGAGGTCAATATTTATATATATATATATTTTTTTCCTCAGCAAGCTTTAATAAAATAGAGTCAACACCTCAAATGAATACATGTGCATAAGCCAGGGAACAAATAGCAAGTTTACAATGCTATCTGGTGATTTCCATGTTTTGCTCACTTGTTTGCTTACATCAAACCACAACATGTGGCCATTTGGTTTCATTTGACTTTCTGATTATTGCAACTCTGCAGACTTGGATACAAACCCTTATGATAAAAAATCCCCCCTTTCTGAGGCCAATCCCAACATTTTTGCTACCATTCCTCTTGGTCTAAATATAGTTTTATAGGTCTCTACTCCAATAGTTACATATTTTTGCATAACACAAAACAATACCGCTTTGAATTGCCAAAGTAACCTATAATTACCCATAAACAAGTTTACAGTGGCTTTCCAACTACCCAACTACCTGGCTCTGTAGTCACTTGACCTATCAGAAAAATCAACATTTATGCTTTTTATTGCCTTCTTTGTCAAACTCCCCTTTTAAACATGCATCATTCTTCAGCCTAAGCACTCAGAGTGCCTTGTGGAGACCACCTCTGAGCAGCTGTCAACTGGTATTCAGCTATGATCTCTGCATTTCAGTCAATCAACAAAAATAGACTGATAGCTTATGTCCAAGAGAAAAGCACTAGTCTCAGTCCTATGAAGATATAAAATAATAAAAAAAGATGTATCTCTACTTTTAAGGAGATCTGAATCCATTTGGAAAAAAAAACAAAATTCACATATGTAGAATACCTGATATCAGATCATTCATAACCAAGTCCTGATATCAGATAATTCATAGCCAAGCCCTAAACTGTATAATTCCAATAATAAATATGCTAAGAATTTTGAAAGAGATCAACAATCCGTTCACTAATCTTAAGGGACCTAAACTTGAGATAGAGAAAAATTGCAATGTAGGTAGTTGAGTGTATTATTTAATGGTCAATTTCTGTCTGACTTACTTATCTAGGTCATATAAATTCTATAGTTTTCCTTATTGACCAATTTCTCCTCTCTTTTCCTCTTCCTCTCTCTCTCTCTCTCTCTCTCTCTCTCTCTCTCTTTCACTGTCTCAGCTGACAGAAATTTGTGTAGCGACATTTCAGTACAGTGTGATTGGAACTTCATGGCCATGCACAGAAGTCGGTTTTCCGCCTAGGCAAGTCTATTTTGAAGAAGTGACGTTAGAAGAGGTGGGGGTGTCGGTCGATCGATCGGGCGACTAGAGACGCGGTGCAGACGGGCCGAGGGATATGCAGCATGAGGGAGGCAGGTGCGATTTATTCGTGAGCTGAGTAAGCCAGCCAGCCAGCAGCCTCACTGTGCAGTGGTGAGTGTCAGCCAGCAGCCTCACTGTGCAGTGGTGAGTGTCAGCCAGCAGC